>JAWWMK010032327.1:0-13680 GCA_035047105.1 Galeopsomyia nigrocyanea
TTGGATGTGTGATTTTTTGTCTCGGCAAACTGGAGGTGGGATTTTCGCAAACTACTCGTTGGATGTGGGATCTTTTTTCACTGACCCGACGACTTGAAGATTTGTATTTTTATAGTTATTTTTCACAGTTTTTCGCTTTAAATTTAATATGAGAAGCAAAAAAATTCCGTTTATTACTCAAAATTAGCATATTTCCAGTTTTTATTATTTTCGGTATTTACATTCAAAATAATAACTATCGATTTTTAAAAAAGAAAAACAAAACATGAGTGTTATAGTGACGCTTTGACAGTAAAACAAGGAACAGCGACTTTTGATTGACGAAAAGAAAACAACAATTTTGTTCATCGACGGGCAGTCAGGTGGACAGGGAAAACAAAGGTACATCTGTAAATAAATTACAATTCGAGATTAGTTTTATGAATTAATATTTTTATTGATAAAAAAAAATTGCAAGAAAAAAATCAATCGAACAAAAACAAAATGACAGTCGTGTAGTTTTTAATAACGTGATTATCGCCAAACTGTGCGACGATTCATTTAATTTTCACATAAGCATTGCCTCTCGACACTCATTCTATTAGCTTTCGCTCCCCGTAATACAGTTTTTTTTATTGGTGAGCAGAGGATGTATTATTTAATGTTGTTTTTTTTTCGATTTTTTTTTGTCTAGTGTAGCACGCATCATCAAAAAACTCACAACGGAAATAAAACTTCACATGACGACTTACGAATAGGAATTATAGTAATAATATAAATATAAATAGCTGGCACATATACAAGGCATCTCAAACATCACGTTTCCGTCGCTTTGGCCAAGAAACGAAAGAATCTTTCTCAAACGTGTTGCTTCATCGCTATACTTTCTCGTTTACTTGTCGTCTCTCATTATTTATTTTGTTTTTTTTTTGTTCAATACACATTCGCTCTGGTTAATGCGCGCTTGCTTACTCACCCACATTCTTACAATTACAATTATTTTTTGGTTTATTGTACACTTTCTTCAACACCCTTCTAGCCATTGTTAGTTATTTTTTTTCTTACTACTTGCGCTCAACTTCGTTATGCACTTGTTATTCTCCAGTATTATTCTTTTTTTTATTACGCTTATAGTAACGTACAGCACCATTTTGACGCGCATCGGCAGGACCGTAGAAAATCAGTTTACATACTTGTTTGTTTTTTTTACATTTGTCTCTTGAAACATGTTTCTCGTTTGCCTAAAACAAGCCTTTCGTTTTATTTATTTGTGGATGATATTTGCAAACTTTCGACGTGTTGTGTGGTGTCTTATCTGTTTCGTATTTTTTTTAACTCAGGTAGGAACGGACACCAAATGTAGAGATGCTCTATTTTGTCGATTTCAACGCATTCGTAAATAAATAAATCCGAGGTTTAGTTCTTCGAGCAAACTTAAATGTTAAATTGAAACGACTTTTTTATATTTCGAGTAAGTTTAATAGTCTGAATTCTATAACGAAATTACTGTATGAAGGAGGTTGAAACTTGAAATTATCAAAAAAATGATAGTTTTAAAAGTGTTGTTGTGCCTAGCTTACTTTATATATTATAATTTTAGATTTCAAATATTTTTAATTTACTTTTATAATACCTTTGACAATATATTAAAATAATGGAATTAACCTTGTTTCAAATAAACAAATAAATAAATAATATAGCATTTTTGTATCTCACAATTTAGTTACGTACAATACGTTATTAATACACAATAAACGGCGTAAAGACTTACGCGTAACCAAAAAGTATATAAGAATATAAAATAAGAAAAAAGGAATGATTTTTTTCAAGTACTCATCTGAACTCTTTACTAAATGTCGATGAAAGATTCTGAGTATATTTGAAATAATGAATCATTATCAATGGTTGATATTATACAAGGGTTCGCTTGAACTTGCGCCAATAAATTTTATTTTTTAATAACATCGTTTTCGTGATAGTTTCTAACTTTTTGTTTGCATCTTATCATCGTTACTAAGAAGACACTCGATATAACGATATGAACAAATAAATAACAAAAATACTAATACAATGCTCATTACAATTCACAACTAGTATGTATACTCTTTCTAAAAAATATTTTTCGTGGCGCCACTCTCAATTTCTTTAAGTACCAAAGCGCTCAAATTTGACACTATTTACTAAAAAGCTGGAAAATGAAGTTTTGGCAATCAAGCATTGTTCGCGATAAAATAAATGAACAGATCGAAGACGCAATGAATACTAATAATTTTGTCATGGACAACAGAGCATTTAAAGTCTTCGTAATCTCTGCGTAATCTAGACCTACGGATAATTAATAACTTTAGACTCTCATAGACTTATCTATAATATGAATTGCTCATCTAAAAACTATGTTCTATTGTACCTAAAATCATTTTTTTTTTAATTTGAATACTTCTTCGTTTCGAATCCGCAATATCATAAAGTTTTTTTTTCTAATTAATGGATGGCATTTGCGAGTCGTTAACAGACCTACGACTACACTTTGTGTTCTCTTTCTCCCTTCGCACGTCAGAAAATGCATTGATTGCACTAACATTCAAAGTCTTAAATCTACTGAAGCATAAGAATGCTTTTGGCTTGGCATATTGCTACCGGTGTTTTAATTTTAGTTGATAAATATTTTGTTATAAATTAATCTACGTACTGTATAATTCTTTGAATAAAACTCTAAATGAGATAAAAACAATAGTTTTGATGAAGTTTTAATTGGACTATCAAAAATATGTTAGTTTAGTTTTAATGTACTTGGAAAGAAGAGAGTATAATATGTATTCAATCGAAAATTATGTTTATACTAGCCAGAATTATATGTATGTTCAAGCTCAAGCTTGGTGTTTTATAATTTCAGTGAATGTTCACTAAAAGTAGCAATCGAATTTCGTTTTTGTGAGCTATTAGCAACGTTTGCGATTGCTTGCTCGCAATATTACATCAAACTACGGAAATTAAGAATTTACCATGCCTTTTCCGACAATGTTTCACTTCCAGAACAACAATATTGATGTTTATTATTATAGCGTAATAATGATGTAAGCGTGGAAAAAATACAAGCAACTCTACGTATTCATCTTACAGTGCTGTAAGTTATTTTTTACTTTGTTCTTGTGGTTCACTTTCAAAAACACAACTGTGATAATTATGTTTCCTTGTAAAAATCTGCCTCAAAATGTGTTAAAAGTTACAATTTACGAAGTTTGTTTTAAAATCGCTTGATTATATTATTAAAATGTTAAAATTGATATACATTTACGAAAGAAATATTCACAGTGATTTTTCTTGTAGAAAAACGCTTTTCTTTTAACAATTCTTAGCCTAAAAGGTAGTCTAGCAAAGTTGACAAATATGTTATTACATCTGTGAGGCAATCAAGGTAAGATATAATAAAAGTTATTCGGATAACTACTGTTACAATGAAGTATCTAATACAAGATGCAGTAGTTTCTATTTACAATTAACAAGTGAATAATAATAATAATAATAATGTGTCAATTCAATTCTCACAATATAAAAATCGATAGAATTCATGTGAAGTAATTAATGAATGAATGAGTAATGGAATACGTCTAAGAATATACGAACGACCAAATAAATTTTAATATATCTTTCCCTATATACAATTTACATACAATCGAAAAATGAATACATTTACGTTTGAAAGTTTTGAAAAATACGACTTTGAGGCAGATATTTATATCATCACCATCGATTACATATTTTCTACACGTACGACGAAGAAAGAAAAACCGCCCGACTGTTTACCCGACCATTTATTAATTTTTTTTAATAAGTATACTAGTTCAGTGACAAGTGTACAAGTATAATCTATTCGCTGAAAAAAAAACGAGTGACTGCGTGAAGTTTCCGAAAAAAAAAACAAATTGAAACGTCCGCTAAGGTCATCGTTATTTCGTGCAGCGCGATACACTATCAACTTTAATTTGCATCTCCCTTATTTTAATAAATAGACACTATGAATGCACGCTGCCATTTCATAGTTATTTTCCACCTCGTATATTATATCCATTTGAATATCTCGCACCGTATTAATATATATAGCTTTCAGTAAAGAGCATAGAATTATATATTACCGAATAGCCGCGTGATTATTCTTGTAAGCTAAGCGTTTGGGTTTACCTTGTGGCTAGCTGGCGTTGCGCTCTAAACTGTCTTTCATCGTTTCACTTTGGTGGACAGAGCCGAGATTCAGCGAGGACTCGTTGTTACAAATGCTCTGCTGGGACGCCGAAGTTTTGACGGCAGATGTTCCACCCTCTTCGTCGATGGACGCTCGATTTGCACGATTCATCGAATCTACGGAAGTGCCACGAGGTAGCGGCGAGTCCAATGGCAATTGAAGTATACCTTCGCGGACGAGCATTCGTTTGAAATTCGCCAATGTATTTTTTAACGTGATACAAAAGCCTTTGGACGCTGGTATCAACGGGAATTCCGGCAGAATTTTGTTGTCTGTCAAAAAAATATGCAATATTACGTGCAAATTCACTTGAATTAATACGTGTGATTACTCACCGACAGGAGCTATCTCCTTGAATGTGGTGGGTGTGACAGGGGACAATGGGTGTTGATTGTTATGCTGCTCAGAAATATCCATCCACAGTTCGAGCCTCTTTAATAATTTTTCAGAATGCTTTTTAAAGTGTTGCATGATAACATCTTTGAATATCAACGGAGGATACAGCAGTAATTTCGTCTGCGATTGCACCAGCTTTAGCGTAACCATCTCATTGTACATCCTTGAATTTTCACGACCTTGCTGAGAGCCTTTTTGTTTTTCAAATCCTGCTTCGTTGAAATAAGGCTCCGCCACGAGTATAAGACCCTAAAAATTACATGATTTCTCGTTTTATGCAGAATAAGAATCTGCTCCAATATTATCAAATTTATACCTGAATTGACACAATGACTTGGAGAAGAGTTGACGAGTTTGTCCACACCTCCGTGCCTCGACCTGCCCAAGTCCCCAAAAGGCTCACACAGACTTTTCCATCCTCATACAAATTTGGATTAAGCCTATCGCTGCAATACGAGATGTAGTGGCAAAGTGGCGGCGCAGCTGGATAGTCTGCCGATAATTGGAAATCGAAAAAGAAAAGTCCATCTTCGTAGGGAGTTTTCTCGGGACCGCGCATCATCACTGAATACAAATCCATCCTGTCCTCAAAACCTTTCACCCAAATGCCTGGAGGTAGCGAACTCTTTAATAATTTCAATTCCTTGGATACGGTACGGAAGAAATTCGGGCGATCCGTCGGCTGGAACATGGTCAACTTGAACTTGTGGTTGTCTGGCGCTGTTTCTTCTATCGAGAAGCCTTCGCCTTCTAAGTAGACTAACGGAGGAATCTCTATCGAGGAATCGGAAGGCTCGGAGATGACTTCCACTTTCTTGTCTTCTTCCTTTTTAAGCTTTTTGTTCGGCGACGCTGTTTTTGAACTATTTTGATCTGCTGCATCCGACAGTGACATTTTCGAAAGGCCAAATCTTTTCGAGACTTCGGCATGAGCTAAAACTATTTCAGTATGACAATTAATTATCTCGCAATCAATATAATTGTTATACGTAGATAAATGTTTATTTACCTAATTGAGCCTTGATGAGATTGCAAAGTTTGACGCATACGTGCGAAGATCCAGCGAGAGCAATGCCCAAGTTATCGGGAAGCGGAGACTTTTGTTGATCGGGCACTGGAGATCGATCTATGTTATTCACATCCTCGCTGAGAAGAAATTCACCGCTCGATTCGCTCGATCCGGATTCTTTTTTCGAATGCTCAGCGGAAAACAAACCCGAGTCCTCTGGATTGCGATTGATATTGATGAAAAGCTGACTCGTATTTTGTTCACCAATTTTCGAGTCTTGTTGATTATGCTCGTCGTTTATCACGGAATCGTCTTCCGTTAGTACCACGCTGATTTCTTCAGAGACGGATTTCTCCAGTGAGGTATTTGCACTCGTATTCTTCTGAGCATCCAAAAGTTTCGAATCGGCCAACTCGGAATTGGTCTCCGATCCACTTTCTGCTTGCGTAAACAGCCTGTTTACCTGTCAAGTGAATAATCAATAAATTTACTCTTTTCCATTTGTTATTTTCAATTGAATATTTCTTTTACTGATGTGAGAAATAAACAAACCTGGTCAGCCATTCTTTGTGCGACATTAGCGCGGCCTCTCTCCCTCACTCGCTCAAGTAATCCCTGGAAGTGACTCTCGTGGAAGAAAGACGTCCCCATGAGCCTGTCCATATACCTACAGTCTTTATAAACTTCCAACAGCTTCCTCATGACCTCAGTCGTTTGCAAAGCAGGATTTTGCGTGAAAATCTCCTCGAGCCTCGACATGGCGATCCTTGCCTTCTCGATGTGCGCTGCGAGCTTCGGCTTAATGTTCTCGGTTTGTTCGGCGCTACCGTCGTTGTCGGCGATAAAGCAGTCCTCGAGCTCTGTCTCCCATGAGCCATCTGACGATACGTCATCCCACAATTCACCCTCGTCGCTGTCGTATTCGCCTACTTTGTACAAGTCTTGTGGCCAACACATGCTGACGTGGCCGTCTACCCACCAGACCTTGACCCGACCCTCGGGATAATTGTCGAGGACTTGGCCTGCCGTACAGCCTGCGTCTTCGCCCTCGAAATTCGCTATGCGAATGACTAGAGTTCCCGGCCGGTACTGAAAGTCTGGGTGGTCTTTCAGATCGTACACACTCACTTCGGTTTCTTCCAAAAATGTTGGCCTGTAAAAAATATTATATAAACTTGAGTTTTTTAAATTAACTTGAAGAAACGGCTACTCACTGAGGACTTTGACTAGATGTATAAGTCTTGAACCACTTTATTCTTGCTGTTCTTCCTTGATGATCTACACTCTGAACGACACCGTACATTCGAGATTCTTCCTTTTGGTCAACAACAAAATCGCCAGGGAAGAATTCTTTATCATCCAGATGATGAATGGGATACAGTTGAGTAGAAGGTATGCCTGAGAAATGTTATTAAATTCAAAGTACTTGATAGAGACTGTGCACGGTAAAATGCTAAAAAAAACTACAAAAAATGCAATCACATACCAAGTTCTACAGAGCCATCCTGCCAAACAACATTAGCTTTTGTATTTGTAGAAAGGGTTTCAACAACAACTTTAGTCCCGGGTACTAAAGGGGCGGGTGGAATTTTCTTCTTAGCTTTGCATAATTTACGCTTCTTCAAAACCTTTGTCATAAGTGCTGGACCTTTCTTCTTCTTCCCCATTGATGACAGACTAGAACAGCCACTTGACACCTAAAACAGAAGCAAAGATTTGTAAACGATACAATCAAGAATTTTTTGGAATTATTTGCAAAAATTTCATTACCGATGCTGAGTCACTTTGTGAGCCAGTGTCTTCTGTATCCCAGTCGTCAGAACTTTCAATATTTTGATTTGCGTTGGGTGGTGCAAGTAAATTATTACTCACATTATCTTTTTCACTGTTAACTTTGTTTTCATTATTAACTTCGTTTCGCTCTTTCTTATTTTCCTGAGATTTTTCTCTCTCCCTCTCTCTTTTTATCTTTTCTTCTACAGCTGCCTTTGACAAATTAATATTGCGCGATTTTCTTGGACTACTCTTAGGAACTTGAAAAATTTCCCTTTGCTGCTTTCGCCACTGTTCTCGCGTTATCACATTCTCATCACCTTTGATCACATAAAAATTTCTATCACCCACTTGTAACGTTGACGGCTCGAAGACATTTAGCAGTTTTAACTTCTTCAAGTCCTCGCCTTCAACTACGTATTTTGGGTGCGCTTGGTCTGACCAAGCTCCATCCTTAGAATAAGCTCTACATTGCCAGTGAACACCTACCCAATCAGTCTCAACTTTTTCAACAATAACTTTCGTTATACGCTGCGGCTTTGACTTTCGCTTAGCCTTCATTTCTTTTGTACATTGTATCCATTGAGCGTCTTCCAGACAATGTATTGGACCCCACAAACATTGTCCTGGATAAAACTCGGATGAATGAGGAAAATCGTTATCCTGAAAAAGATTTCATGATTTAATTATTTTTTAGAACAGAAAAAAATGGATAGAAATCTTTAAGTACAATTTAATCAATAGTCACAAACTCGTCGGGTGAGTGGAAAAAAAACACATCTCCAATAAAAAACACACATCCACTTTTTAAATGTAATTTTCAATGTCAAGTTTTTATTGGAGGTGTGTTTTTTTTCCACTGACCCGACAAACTGTTGAAAAATTTGATTGAATTTAAAAAATTAAAAAATTTCATGAAAGAACTGTCTTGTTCATTTTAGTATGCAAGTTTATAGAAAAAATAAAACAGTAAGTACCGTATCTCTCTTTTCCTCAAAGTGCTCTAACCCTCGAGCATCAATCTCATTGATGACACACCTAGAACCATCAGGAGTGGCCAGCCACAGTTTGAAGTGAACCATTCTGATTCCTCCCACCCAAGAATCCATGCATACTGCAATATCCGCAGCAAATTCCTGAGAAAAAAATGTTCAACATGTGGAAAATATACAGATAGGTAATTTATTAAAAAAATGGCGTAATTTTACCTCAAGAGGTACTAAATCTTCACTTCGAATATTGGTTAATACTTGTTTTGTACCAATAACTTGGACGCAGGCATTTAATTCAATATCACGGCAGTATCCTCTTTGTGTATCTTTTCCTTTAATCATACGTCTAACAACATCACCCGGCATCAAAGTTCTGTCAGCCAAATGTACCTGTAATAGTCATTATGAATCAATAAATATATTTCCTGTTGATTTCTTTTTGACTACTAGGCAGATAATAATTAAATGTATAAAACAAGAATAGTTGTATTTATCTGAGATTCACTGTATTTGAAAGATCAAAGTGGATAATATAAAGGTAAACAATCTGTTTATAGCATACTAGATACGAAAAAACAGTACTAGATAATAAACAGATGCCGTCGTATATAAAATTTCACTACACAAATCAAAATTTAATTAAATAACTATAGAAATGAAATGTATGTAAAAGTTGCAATGTTAAGATAAAGGATCACTGTACACAAAAATTTAAAGTGACTAGATAGATTTGGATGTGTATATATGAATTATCAAAACATTGAACTTTATAGACTGACCAATCCAAATAATACAAGTATAACAACATGCAGAGGTCACCGAGATATCCTTAAACGAGATCGCGACAAACGTACGATATATCTATATAAAATAGTAGAAAACGAGGAAAGAAAACACACACGCAGAGAAAGGGGTTGTACCTTTTTGGAGTTGACGAGCTCCTCGACACCGGATGGATGCCAAACAACCCTGATCTCGCCTTTCTTCCTCTTGGGGCTGTCCTCGTTGCCGCTGCTGTCGTCGGAGAGCTCGTGGTCGTCGTTCTCCATGACAATGCCGAACTCGACATTGGAGCGTTTGTCCACCCTGTAGACGACATCCTCGTAGAAATACTGGCTTTCGGTGCCGAGCGATGGACTATTGACGCTCGGATTCGCGGCCATAATAGCAGCTGCTGCTCGTTCCAACGCCACTCATACACTGCAGCGCATACGAAGATGATACTTATATATCGTGTAAGCTCGTTTAATGCCGGTCTGCTATTAAATTTCGTTATTGGCTTGGCCCCTCTCGCTCGCTCGCTCTCTCTTTCTCTCTCTCTAGCTGTGTCGCTCGTACAGCCTTCTAAGCGGGTACAAACCGCGTACGTTACGCACGTGTGTGTACAGCCGTCCTCTCCTCCGTCTTCTCCTGTTCCTTCAATTTCCCCGTCGAGCCCGTCTCGCCCTCGACGTCGTCCTCGTCGTCCTCCTCCTCTCGTCACGACGAGAAACCTCCTGCGGACATTGGGTTCCGCTCACTCGCGCAACCCCCAACGATTCGACGCTGATGGCGACACTGGTGGTGAGTCGCCGCGATTCTTCCAAGCTCTCTCTCTTTCTCTCTCTCCGTTCTCTTCTGCTCTCGGTGTTCTATTAGCTGTCCTATGTGCCCGACCCTAGCAGAAGACTCCAAATACCGTTGATTTTTGTAAATATACGTTGCTCGCGCGAGAGTTGTGGGTGCTCGCCGCCAAAAAGGCGAGTACACTTTTCGCGATAATTTACTAAATATTTTGGATTAAAGGAGAAGTGCTTGTGAAATTAACCGAGATTTATATAAAGTTCATGCCGATGTAAAATCAGATTTCCACTTGATTTAAGCCGGGAAACGTGTGGTTAGGACTTGGAAAGTTTGGTAATACTTTTTAGGATTTCTACAAAAAACATTCTTTTCTCCCTATTTTGATAGTATATAATAATGTTAAAAATAACTTATTTTTAATAGTTAAGATAATAACGGTAAAAAATATAAAATGTTTAATATTATATTTAGTTTATTAAAATTAAATGATAAAGGGTTTACAAATATTATTGCACTTTTTTTTGGTGTGAGAACTGTATTTACAGATATATTATATATTGTCTCCCTGTAAATATCTGAACTATTTTTAACGCATGCTGTATTACATACATTTGAAGTGATGTTAAAAGAAGCTCTTGTTAAAAATTGAGCACATCAATAAAAACATGATGTATAGTTGCATAATAATTATTGATAGCTACTACAAGAGCTTTTCTAATATATATCATTTAAAGTTGTTGATGCTACTGTGATTTCTTTAGTTTTTCAAACAAATGCAATAGTTATAAGATATGTTTATACGTTTAAGGTGGTGTAAAAAAGTACTTCAAATTCAAACTGCAAAATGCGTTCGATAAAATCCTTGTCCCAAACTTTGAAGGATTGTTTGTACTTCTGCTTCATTTTTATGATAAAATATATGTGCTTCAAAATTGGTAGCCATGCTGCAATTTGTTTCGCTGAAATTAGATTGAATTTTAATTTTGTGTTTCAAGTATTTGGATATTTGAAAATTCATCACATTGATATTTAATTACCCAGAGATAAAAGCAAAGTAATGTGGAAAATTGACGGAATGTCCACATGATGAAATTTCCATGTAACTATAATCAAAAATTACCTGAAATTTCAAAACATTTGAGAAATAAAAATCAAAATGTCAATAGTCACGGTTGCAGGTAAATTCACAACTCACTTTACAATCACAATCTTGCGTAACTTTTACACCAATTTCAAGGCACTCAAACCTAACTGGAATATATTTAATGTTTCCCCTATGTAGTAATCGTCTTATTCCTTTTTCAATTTGTTTGACATCACCTTCTCTGCCAACACCTATTGAACCACAATAATCAACTAAACAACCAGGTTTCACTTCTTGTGGGGCTTCTTTTTGAGGTGACATTGGTTGTTGCACTTTTACTGGTTTTACAAATTCTAATGTTGGAGATCTTAATAACTGTTTCATATGATCAAGGCCTGAACTTTTTATCACATTAGCAATAGGTGCGAATGTTTCATTCGTTTCACTATTGCGGTACTAAAATATTAAAACCTTTACAGCTTTTTTGGATAATTAATTTTACATAATTTTTATAATAATAAGCTATATTACCTTAACTATATGGACAGTAATAGGAAGACTTGCAGTCTTTTTCATTATCTTATGAAGATTTGCTCTAGTTTGAATTGATATGATATTGCCATTAATTTCATCCAACACATCACCAACTTTTATCCTTTCCTGTAAAAAGGATCAACTGCCAGATTAAGTATAATTTTTTATGCTGGATTTTCAATATAAAATAATACTCACGTCCTCAGCAGCAACAGAATTTTTCTCAATTTTTATGATTAATGTTTTACCCCTTGTGAAACTGAAAAATAATTCAATTTAAATTTGCCATACTGAAAAAGTATTTCTCTGTTATTAAAATATATTCGTACCACACGGATAAGCCAAGTGTTTTGCAAGGCACAAAATCAAGACTGCAACATTCTGGTAAATCCCAAGTGTCATCTAGAAAACTCGCGTTTCTTAAATTTAATCTAAAATTTAATCTACTAATTTGCAGTAAGACTGAATACAATATTTCGCCCAAAATTTCGTCGCCTAAAATACTGTTTGGGCTATAATAATCTAACGCTAAAAACGGTGTCCTTACCTGAAACGGGAAATAATTTTCAAATCATGCCATAAAATAATGATCGAAAGGATACATTTGACAAAATCTACAAAAAAATGCACTTTTTTCAAGCCCAAAATGAAAAAAAAAAATTTAATGCTAGAGCTTCCAGAGTTTTTTCCTCTTCTTTTTGAAGGTATATAGTGACGGAAAATGTTTTTCGTGTAATTCCATTTTTTTAACGATCTGACGATTAAAATTTTTTGTTATTTTGTTGATAACTTTTTACCACATAATTATTTTCAAACGAAACTAATTTCTACTTTAAGGTCCTCTTTTTTGCTACAATTTTGATTCGTTAAAATTGTTTCTAGTGGTCTTTGAAGTCGAGAAATCAGCATTTATACATGACGAGCATTTACATACGAACCAGCATAATGTTCACGAGCATTTTCCGTCACTATTGTACCTTCAAAAAAAGAGGAAAAAAACTCTGGAAGCTCTAGCGTTAAACAATTTTTTTTCCATTTTAGGCTTAAAAAAAGTGAATTTTTTAAATAGATTTCGTCATATAAATGTATATTTCAGAAATACTTACAAGATAACCAACTGGAACGTGTAAACATTTACGATTTAAACATGTTCGTATTAAAAGCCTCAATCTACCACTAGATTCTTGAACTTTTTGGTTCTCTATTACATTTTCTACGATGGATGTATAAGAAATTAACGAGCTGAAAAATAAAATTCACAAAACATTGATTTTAACAGATTAAAGAAAAATTGGATTATAATTCATTTATAATGTTTTTATTTACTCTTCTCTTCTTTTTGACATATCTTTCATCCACTGCCAGGCATCTGGGAAATTCGGGATACCTATAGGATTCATTTGTATCGATACACCTCTCTGAAAGCATTTTTCCAAGCATCTACAGAAAAGCGCTAGCTCTTCTGTGCTATCTGTAATATCAGCACGATTCTCGGTAAACCTTCGGGTGTAACCTGCAATTTCAAGAATCGAGGTCAAAAAGTGCTTTGACGATTACTATATGAAATTATTGACTCAAATATTCTAATTTCCCGCTGTGGCGTCAAATTCAAACGTATGGCGCGAAACGCATTCTATACGTGCATTCTTATAAAATCAATAATCGGTATATCCTGAAGAACCGTAACATATTTATTCGATTTGGCAAAGCTACAAAGTTGTTTGAAAAAAAATGTAAACTCAAAATAACTTTTAACCAAAATTTCGAGCTTTCGATCTTTACAAAGCACGAGTAAAGCTCAACCAACTGTAAGTAGTTACAAAATAAAATATTCTAACCTACAATCGTCTCATTGTTAAATGAAATTTCAATACGAACCTTTCAATTCCTTGATCAAAGGATCCGAGACCGACATCACACATTTCTTAATTAATCTTCCCGATCGAATTGACAATTAAAATCCAAAGTTTTTTTTTCACGCGCTAATCGATCAGCGCCTTTACAGCGCTGTGATAATAAGGCTGCCTCTCGATTATTGAGAATCCGCTGGGGCAGAGAAAAGGGCACTTTTTTAAAAACGCGACGTTTCTAGGTTCGTTATATAACCATG
>JAWWMK010032349.1:0-13671 GCA_035047105.1 Galeopsomyia nigrocyanea
TATATATATATATATTTGTTGTCACTTTTACCATAGGATATTTTGGGCGACAAGTGCTTAACTCCCAACTGCTTGAATAGTGATACTGCTTGTGTCATATCATCTATTCAAGTGATTGATCAAAATGGAGAACTCAAAGCCCATATATCCCACAAGGAAAATCCTTCTACTACATGGTCTGTCAAGCCTCAAGATAAAAGTGATAAGAACACTTCCAAAGGAGCTATTAAAAAGGTTTTTCCCAATTCAGTTTTATCTTTATGCACCATTTATGTATAATGTTTTTCAATGCAAAAATATATTTCCAGTTTAAAATTAATTCAACTCCTAAAAAACCAGAAAATTCTAATCCAAATGCTTCTGTACAACAGCAGCTGTTGGATTCTTTAGCGAAGTCAAGAGCTGTTGCACCAGCAGCAAAAGATATTCACAGCGAAGATGTAAGTATCTGTTGAGATGTTCAGTATTTTCTATCATTATTACATTATTATAATTTTAGGACGTTCACTATTATGATGAATCACAAATAATAGTTAAAGATAAAGTAGTAGAGGTAGATTACTCAGATGAGCCTCGGGAAATCGCTGGTGAAAAGAGTTTTTTGTATTCGTAAGTATTTCTTTTTATTAATATTGATTCAATTGACTGATTTATTCATGTTTTTAGCATGTTTCTCGATTACATAAAAAAGAATCATGTAAGAATTTGTGATGTTTATTCAAAATTTGCTGAATATAGTCCAGACTTATTGACATTGAAAGATTTGGGTAATGTAGTTTTGAAATCAATTCTTTTATAATGTAATCATTTTATTTGCGTAATAATGTATAATGCGTTTCTATTTCAATAGATATATTGGGCTTCTTACTACAAACAAACAACTTTGAAATACTAAGTAATAAAGATACTACATCTACTTCTGAAGAAGTCATGAACCAGCAAAATGAAAATCTTAAGGCAAAGAGCTTTGATGATGACAATGCATCATGTAATTTGGTTTATTATTATTTAAAAAAAAAATATTTTGAAATATTTATGTATATTTATTTTTTTTTCTTCATGAAATTAGATATTGACGACGTTTATTATGAATTAATGAATGATAAAGATGAAGTGTTTGTGGACTCTACAGAAAATCCAGAACCTGTGAACAATTATAACTTTAATTTACAGGTAATTTGAAATATACGTTGTTTTCTGCAGATGTAAGCTTCATAATTGCATCATTTCAATTTTAGGATTCTAATTTTGATATAAATGTGCCTGACAATTATCAAAATCAGTACAATCTCAATAACAATGGTTTTGCCCACGAAGTATCTGGTGGTGGTGGTGGTGATGCATCAGAGCATACGAAGAATATTGCAAATTCATTCACACCTCAGTCACTTGAATCGTGTGCAAAGTTTGATTTTATACAAACTCCTCCAAGTCCTTCTAAAGGAAACGAAAACAAAAAGCTAAAAGATTTCATAACTAAACTGGAAGCTGATATGGAAAAAATAATGAATGAAAATGCCAACCTAAGAAAAGAGATTGCAAATAAGGACTCCAACATAGAGAGCTTCAAAAAAGAATACGACAGTTATCAAGAAAAAATAAAGCAGTGTGAACAATTGTTTGAAACAATGACTGATTTTCAAAAGGGCTATGAAAATGTGAAGGAAGAAAATTTCAAAACGAAAGAAGAACTTGTAAAAATAATGAAAGTAAAGGTGGATTTGGAAGAAAAAATAGAAGAGCTTGAGAATCCTGATACCAAACGAACAGAGTTTATGAAGCTATTCCAAGAAGAATTAGCGTCGCTGCAGCAAGAAATCACCGAGGAATTCCAAAAGAAGGCTGATATTTTAAAGTTAATATTATACAAGATTTTTTAAGCTTCACTTACAACTCAAATAATTATCAATTAAGAAACGCTGCTTTATTTTTTCCAGAAAATCCTTGAAAGCCGAAATCGAAGCTAAAATGGCATTGCTGAATAAATTGTTAAATACTCAATACTCAAGCAATAGACATATACTCACAGGGTAATAAACTTGAAACTAGATTTATGCTGATAAAGATTATTAATAATGTCCTGTGCTTGTATACTCAGATACCTCGATCAATGTTCCGATTTCGTGGAAGTTACTGACAAAGTGAACGCGTGGATGGAAAAGACCATGAACTTGAAGAATTTCGCGGATAACTCCAACTGGCTGACGAGATTGGAATTACTTCAAACAGCTGCCAACGAACTTCAGGTATCAAATATTTAATCATATTGTGAAAACGAATGTGTAAAATTTTAATTTGCCGGATGTGGTTTTCTAGATGGAATACTCAAAGTCACTGAGTGAGCTTCATGCCGAGAAAGAGGAAAAGTACAGAATGACCGACATCAATCTGAAAGCCCCGGCGATTCCAAATTCTCCCAGCGAGAAGCTGTGCGACGTCGTTCTCAACGCTTTGAGTGCGTCCCACAGGCATCACTATCAGATCATGCAGAACTACATGTTGAAGGCGCAGGCAGCTACGCAAGCGGCGACGCAAGCGATGCAATACCAAATGCATCCTGCTGCTCAGTCGCAGACTTACGGCTCCATGCAGGCAGGATACGTGCAGCAGTATCCCTACGCCCCAGTTTACTCGAGTGTCCAGCCCGCTGTGCCATCCACACCTGTGGTTGGCATCACTCCCTTGCCGGTTTATCAGACTACACCGCGAACCGCCGGCCCTCCGCCGAATTTGATTCTTCGACAGGCCATTCCTGCGTCGCATCCACCGTCACTGCCTAGTGCAATCAACAGTCAAGGTATGTCGCATCATTTTTCTAATAAACAAAGTGTTTTGAAAACGAAATTCTTCGTAGCTCCAGTGGAAAACAAGGAGATTGAAAAATCATCTAAGCCTGTTAGCGGCATCGAGTCAAGCGCAGCGCCGACCAAAACCATCGAAGCTCTGGCAAGCACGGACAAATTCGAGCAAGTAATCAAGCCCGACACGAAGAGTGCAGTAGCCAAGGAAGAAGAAAAAATTGACACTTTCAAGGACAAACTGGCGCAGATGAGAGAAGCTTTCAAAACGATTGCTTTGAACGTGAAGGAGAAATCAAAATCAGAAAAATCTGCTGAAGTTGAGCACAAAGATATCGAGAAAGCAGCACCAGAAGCGGCAGCGCCGGCGGCTATTAGAGACGAACAGCGAAAGCTCGAGAAAGCTCCAGAGAGGGTCCACACCACCGCAGCACCGGCTACAAAGATTGCAAATCAAGTCAAAGACATTGCTACTGACGCAACTGCCTTTACTACGAAAACTGCGACAAATGGGCAAGCTCAGAGTATCAAAGATTCAGTGTCTATACGCGACGATAGATCTGACATCACCACCCTAACGACAAGGTATGTATTTGTCTCTTTGCAAGTTGCTAATTCTGATTCTAACGATAAGCGGTGAAGTCATGATATCGTACTCGCCAATGGTGTTGCAGAGACGATTCCAAATCGCAAAAGAAAGTTGGTATGGATGGATTGGTGAAAATGCTGATGAAGAAGTTCCCTGGTGCAATGGAGTAAGTTGAACTACATGTGCTTGTAAAATTGTAATGAAAAATTTATTATATTTATCGTAAATTTTTTGCCAGGTGCGACGTGATTGAAGCAATTGCCAAGATTCGTAAAGAGCGCAATAACGCATTGACTGGTATACCTGTTAGCCAAATCATTGAACAGGCAAAGCCACACATCCAGCAAAGTCAGCGTTTACGTATGTTTTTTTTTGTAGTTGTCATATTTTTTATCGCTTTTATACAGCAACTATATTTTTATTATTTGTTATAAAGGTCAATGTCCCAATCTCTGAACACAATAAGCCTAATTGTTTCATATTTTCTTTTGTATACTCGTTGCCACAAACATTTGATCGTAACAGTTGAACAAACGGGTGTTGGAGTTTGGGAAATATAGATTACAATTATTTTTATCGATTATATAATCATTTTTAAATGAGCAAGATCAAGTTTTGTTTGAAAAGAAATCAGTTTATGACCATGGCACTTATTTTATCTTTTATTTATGAATACAGATGTGATACGCTATTATGTCAATGACGGAAGCAAATAAAATGTGAGTACTCCTGAGTCTTGCTAAATATTATTCGATTATTATTTATTTGTTTTCTCGTTTTCCTTACAGATAACCAAATCTACAAAAAGATCGTCTGTCACTCATCTTATTGTAAGTAAACATATTTTATAATTGAATTTTAATGAAAATAATATATTTACAAATTTTACTTTTATTTCAGACGATTTCTTTGAATAACTAGTTATAAATTAATTTTCTGAATGACTTAGAATTATCAAATTCATTAAAAAAAAGTTGAATAATCAACAAATAGAATGATAAAACATTTATTTACATACTTAGATGATAAGAATTATTTCTAGTAAACTATTGACTCGTCATTGATACTCGAGTAAGTTTGTCTAACACTATTCTATCGAAATTAAATAAACTTACAATTTTTGTTTGGGCTTAAGTATGCAATTTTTTCTTTGCCGAACAGAGATGACAAAACGCCATATTCATAATTAGGCTTAAGTAATTTGATGAAAGCTTATTCTATATTTTCTTTACAAATAATTAGAATTAGGTTTATTTTTTTCATTTTCAATTGGTGACAACGAAAAATAGGCGAAGCTCTAAAAATATTTTCATGATAATGTAGATGAATGTGCAGCGATGTATACATGAATATAACGTTTGTATTAAATATGAACTTTAATTGTCTCATTTTTAATCCCACCAAAAACTTATAGAAAAACTGGGACTAAGCCCTACAACGTGATGCCACCACTTGGGTGGTATAAACAACACATCGCCAGCTTTCAAGTAGCACATAAAACCTCTTGCTTTTTGAAAGTCGGGGAACTTTATAAAATCTTGATTATAAGGATCAACTTGAGCAGTGTTACATAATAATCGAGTCTCGTAAGGATATAAGTTAACATTGTCTTTTGGACTGTATAAAATGACCCTTTTGCATCCAAATACCTAGCAACAGTAGAATTGCGATTAATATTCTTTTTAAATTACCAGATGGTAAGAAGTGTTTAAAAATTACCTGACAGAGTAAATTATTTTTTGGGTCGTGATGCAGAGGTGAGACAGTTCCCTTTGGACCAAACCATGCATTTATATCTGGCGTATCTTCGCCATCTTCTTTGTCTGAGAAGCTGCAGTAATCTGGTATAGAAAAATCATTTTTCAGTTCAGGAATCTGTAAAGACGAATTTGTTAATATTAAAATAGAAAAAGTATTTGAAAAACCTATCGTATACCTGATCAAAAAGTTGATGTTGCGCTAAATAACCGACTTGGTCGTTCTTCTTAGATATATGAGTGTTCAAAAAATCGGAAAATGTTATTAAACTTTGCGTCCAATCATCTTCCGTATATCGCGAGCCAATTTCTATCGGCACTGTACGACTTCCGGCTACTTTTCGTAAGTATTCCACGTCTTTCCACAAGCTCAAGGCTTGCCAATGTTCTATGCAATCTGAAGAAAAAAAAATGCATGGCAAAGAATTTCTGCATAAAAAAACTGCAGGTTGTATGCTTACCTTTAAGTAAAGCAGGCGTTTTTGGCTTGAAAATATTGCAGTAAAACGTTTCCATAGAAGGTTTTCTGAAAGTAGAAATTGGCGAAAAGCCCGGAAAAATATCTGTGCACAAATCCTCTTTGTCTATTGTTATACTACTTTGAAGATTCTCGCGATTTTTTATTACATCTGGAAATGAATGAAACTTGTCATTACGAAAAAAAATAAAATTCGAAACAGTATGTTACCTGAATAACGGTTGTTTAGGTTTGTGGCAATTTCTGTTAAAAGTTTGGGACAACTTGGTAGAGGTGCTCCCAATAAGAGTCCTTTATCTATTTGTTGAATGATGTTTCTAAATTTCTCTGACATTCTACTTTGCTCATCTTCAGTGTCTATTGATATTTCTAGCAGTACTGACTATTTATAAAACAAAACTTAGTTTAGTAAAATTAATTACGTAATCACAAATCATACCTTTATGACGCTGCATAATGAATAACAGTATCTATAATTTATTGGCACATCTTTCCAATACCCAGAATTGAGCATCTCCCAAGTTCGATCTAAACAAGCATCTACTGTCAGTAAATCATTCTCTATCCATTCTCTGTCCAATTTTGCTCTTTTTATATCAGCTTGTTCACTAGAATGATGATAGATTTTGACAAGAAGAATTCTAAAGTGACATGAATGATCTATGATAAGCCAATAAAACAGTACCTTGTATGATTGCAAAAATTTTTCAATTTTAATAAAATTTTAATCAAATGAAACTTTAGTTCATTGGGAAAGTAACTATTCAAATCTTTCAGCAAGAGGTCCCAAGTAATGAATTTTATTGCAAGTTGACTAGACATGTCAGCTGTGAAGTTATGAAAAAGAATCAAGGCAATGTAAATAATGTGAAAATCATATTCAAAAAATTATATAATCACTTTATTCAACAAAGATGCTTCGAGAATGCTTGAGACCATTCAAGTTTGGCCACTGAACAATTGTATGATTAGCTAAGTAATACAGAATGCGACCAGAGAGAGAAAAGCTCTTTACTCTGCAGAAACTTTCAACAAATACAATCTTTGTATTCAAGAGAAAGAAGCTTTTGTAGATGAATGCAACTAGGCACAGTGGGATGCAAGTTCCAGGTCCATTGCACAACAGCAAATCTGGTTTTTCCCTCCAAACTAGAGGAAATGAGTATACAATAGCACGTAAGGTAGTCCAAATTGATGTGAAGTATGACTGCCTGACTTCACGACTCCTTGAAATTTGAATTATTTTGTAGTCTTTATGATTTATTTCTGCTTCTTTGACTTTGCTAGAACTAATAGTGTCAGTTTCAGCTTTTATATAAATCCTTGGGGTATAATTTTGTTTATTTAGATGTTGAAGAATCTGTAGAATTTCTGTAGTGTGACCTCCAGAACCAAGTACAATCAAAGTTCTAACTGGTACGTTTCTTGCAAATCTTTGTGGGCATTTACCATGTTCATAAATGATCAAGTAGATTGCTCTCATAATAGAAACAATTGCTAGCGGAAATACTAGTACACATACTAATGGTAAAACCATAACTTCCTGGAAAAAAATTTACCTAGAAATACATGTATATATTTATTTAGACAACCTGTCAGTTATTTTATTTCCTCTTGCTTTTTTACTAAAAATTAGGATGTGACATTTTTTCAGTAAAAGCTGAATTTTCTAAGCTGGATGAATTATTTTGGAGCAGTCTAGTTTTAGATTTGTAAATATGTTAAATATAAACATTTACCTATTTCCTATTCATTTGTTTACACATGTGTAACCTTTTCTTCAAAAATATTTGTATCAATTTGTATGGCCTGAAGGTAACAACGCAACTACACACGCGGAGAATCAAATGCGCTTGCGCATTCCTTTTGAAGATGAGCGGGCTTTTTAGATAGAAAATTTTTTATGGTGATTTTTAATTTATTACTACTCCAAAATTGTGATTTCTACATCATCAGAATGATGTTCAAATGAAAAGTATTTTATACGCAAAAATAAATCTCACCTTCCCAACGTATACGACTGAAATAAATGAGCCAAATTTTTAATATTACCAGCGGAATTTCTCTATTTAAACTAAATTACGAAATTCAGCAGATATTTTAAATTCGATTCGCAACCGCTTCCTATTTTCGCAAAACGCTTAAATGGCTATATTTATATAGATAGTGGTAGTCGTCGAATCTTCTCGAAGGCTCTTTTGCTAGAACGTTCGAAAACGATCGAGTGACGTCATCGCATTGGCGTTGAACGAACTCGCGCGGCCCTCCCGGATCATCAGTTCACTTCAGAGCAATCGGCTAGTGCACATTGCGAATTGCGAGTTTGGAGCACCCGCAGCGTGAACCTCTTGTGGCTTCTCGAGCTTTCCAAAAATTGTACGACGAGTCAACGCCGGCAATATTGAGGTCATTTTTTTCACGGGATCACTGCTTTTTTTCATTTTTTACAGACAATTTTGAGACTGCACACAAGTTATGGATCAGGTAATAGCATTTGATCATTATCCGCGGAAGAAAGAGAAACGTACAAAGATGTATCGAGGCACGTTGTTGATTCTCACTTAAATTCGTGTCACTCGAGAGAGAAAATGGGGTTGTTTGCAATTTGCAAGGTTAATAACGCACGAAGCGATGATTTTTAGACCGTTGGTCAGTTTAATAATTTTAAGACATTATTGCAATTGCTGCAAATGATATCGATAGTTTTCTCGTGAAGCCTAGAAACTGCTCAGTCATAAGATATTTCTCGTGACTCAATAATATGTAATATTTTCAGAGTCTGATATTTTCATTCTACCAATAATGATTGATTCCTTGATACTTCTTTGTCATTTTTATCTTTGTTTTTGCTTTATTTTCCAGTTAAATTTTTAATTTGCATAAAAGAAGGTTTCAACAAATTATACGTTTTGTTTGTCAGGTAAATGCCTTGAAGGA
Organism: Galeopsomyia nigrocyanea; assembly: GCA_035047105.1. Classification (NCBI taxonomy): domain Eukaryota; kingdom Metazoa; phylum Arthropoda; class Insecta; order Hymenoptera; family Eulophidae; genus Galeopsomyia; species Galeopsomyia nigrocyanea. Next base: position 8,560 of record JAWWMK010032349.1, read on the forward strand.
CAAAGGAAACAAGGCTTTGCAAGAAGAAAAGTTTGATGAAGCAATTAAATTTTATACACAAGCCATAGAGTTGGATGGCAGCAACCATGTACTGTACAGTAACCGTTCGGCAGCTTACGCTAAAGCTGGCAAATACCCTCAAGCTTTGGAAGATGCTGAGAAGACGGTGAGTCTGAAACCTGATTGGTCTAAAGGATACTCGAGGAAAGGAAGTGCCCTGGCCTACTTGGGCAGAACGGAGGATGCCATAGAAACTTATCAGAATGGTCTCATGTTGGATCCTATGAATGAACAATTAAAGAAGGGCTTGGAGGAGGTTAAAGCTCAGAGAGGCTCCCGTGCCTTTCCCAACCCTTTCAGCGGTGCAGATGTTTTTGTAAAATTGAGGAACGATCCCAGAACCAAAGATTGGCTAAACGATCCGGAATACTTGAAGCTTCTTCAGGAATTGCAGGTCAATCCCAAGGGTCTAGGTAAAAGACTTGATACACTTTTGGCTTGCATCTAATTCAAATTGTTGAGTAAATGGTTAAAATTAATGCTATTCTGAATTTTTAGGTTCAAAACTTCAGGACCAAAGAGTTCTCACAACACTCAGCGTATTGTTGGGTTTGAATGATGGCATGGATGAAGGCATGGATGTTGACCCACCCAAGTACGAGGAGAAGCCCACCAAAAAGGCTGAAGAACCAAAACCAACACCACAGGAAGAAGAAAATCTGACACCGGAAAAGAAGCGAGCCTTAGAAGAAAAGAGTTTGGGAAATACGGCATACAAGAAGAAGAACTTTGAAGAAGCTCTAAAACACTACCACAAAGCTATTGAACTGGATCCAACTGACATTACGTATCATTTGAATGTGGCTGCTGTGTATTTTGAGCAAAAGGAATATCAGAAATGCATAGAGCAGTGCGAGAAGGCCATTGAAATCGGGCGCGAAAACAGGGCCGACTTTAAATTGATTGCCAAAGCTTTCACGAGGATCGGCAATTCCCACAAGAAGATGAACAACTGGAAACAAGCAAAGGTGTGTTATGAGAAGTCTTTGTCCGAGCACCGAACGCCAGAGATCAAAACGCTGCTGTCGGAAGTTGAGAGGAAGATTAAGGAAGAGGAGAAGAAGGCATACATTGATCCCGTGAAAGCCGAAGAGGAAAAGGAATTGGGCAACCAAAAGTTCAAGGATGGCGACTACGCAGCAGCAGTTAAGCACTACAGCGAGGCCATTCTGAGAAATCCAGACGATCCCAAGTACTACAGCAATAGAGCGGCGTGTTACACAAAGTTGGCGGCATTCGACCTGGGCTTGAAGGACTGTGAAAAATGCGTTGAATTAGACCCCAAGTTCATCAAAGGCTGGATCAGGAAAGGAAAAATCCTCCAGGGCATGCAGCAGCAGGGCAAAGCACTGTCTGCATACCAGAAAGCTTTGGACTTGGATCCCACGAACGCTGAGGCTCTTGAAGGTTACAAATCGTGCTCAGTCGCCGTCAGTTCCAACCCGGAGGAAGTAAGGAAACGAGCTATGGCCGATCCAGAAGTGCAGAGCATTTTGAGAGATCCCGCGATGCGACTCATCTTGGAACAGATGCAAAACGATCCTAAAGCCTTGCAAGAGTAAGTACATTTTGCCGCCTTCTTCTTCTCTTTTTTCGCTCATCAACCAATCGACGGCAAAACCTCGTGTACTTATACTGACGGTTATTTAATTTTTCTTGCAGCCACCTCAAGAATCCTGATATAGCAGCCAAGCTTCAGAAGCTTTTGGAATCAGGACTAGTGGCCATACATTGATCAAATGAACAATAACGAAGATCTTTTTATATACGTACATAGTTTGACCGAGAAAGCTTATACCGTCGAGTTCCTTTCGCGCAAAAATCAACTTGAAGTATCATCAATTTCATTGTTGCCGTCTCGTTGTGTGTATCAACATTTTACAAAATGAGGTATTTTTACACGTTTTTGTCATTGGTCGCCAACAGGTGTACCTGGTTATTTCGAGTTATATTGCTAATATAAAAATATCTAAAGAAGCGAAAATACTGAGAATGTGTTCAATTTCATTTCGAGAATTTATTTAAAAAAAATGAATCATAAACTGTAAAATCGGGCAGTAAATAATTTAACTAGTTACAAAATATCAATAACAGTCGATTGGAGCGAACTAAAACATTTAAATTTTCGCAAGAGTTATAACAATGGTATTCATTATCTTTGAGACATTGAATTGCAAGCAAGCAAACATTTCATTATTCGTTCGTTAGTGCGCGACCTTTTCCTGTCCATTGCTCCTTTAAATTCACTTTCAAACCCAAGTCTCTCAGAGCTGCTTTGATATCATTTTCCAAATTCACGCCGTGGGTTTTGAGTGCATTATTGAGTAGCTCTTCGATGCCGTATGCAACAAATTCCCGCGACTCTTGTTGATTTCGGACGGACATATTACGAATCGCCCAAGCAGCTTGTTGAATCACGTTCAAACTATTAGGATAAGTTTTAATAGCGTCGATGATAATGGACACTGCTCCGCAGTCGTAAAAAACTCCAGCATTTGAAGAACTTTTTAGTGTTAGCGCCGATATACATGATAGTCCTGCAGTAACAACAGCTTCTGAAGTCTGTAAATAAAGCAACAGTTGTATAAACAGAACTGATAGCGTAATCTTTTGTCAAGTTTTTACTCAAATGATTCTTATTTGATTGTAATGTAACAAGATTAAATTATTAATTTAAAAAAGTCGACAATTTTTGATTTTGACATGTGATGTAAAAAAAGTTGCAATTATCATTAAAAGACAAATGCCTACCTTCAACCTGCTTATAACGTAAATAATTAATGGTGCTATTCCAGACGTGACAATGTGTGCTTTGACATCATCATTCCCAGCTAGATTTTTAATCAATTTCAATGCTTGCCAATTAATCTTCTCTTCTTCTGGATAATTGGTAAAAACGTCTAAAATAAATTGCAATCCTCCTGCATCTTCAAACTCTTGACAAAATTCATTTCTAACAATTAAGGAGGCTGCTGTTAGCATTATTTCTCCAACTATAACTTTATCAGTCTTGTAAGCTGAAATTTGAAATTACCAATTGATCTTTTTTTTTTAAATTTGGAAAATAATCAACAATAAAGTTGCAATGCATACTTGAAAGTAGTTCTGTTATTGTATGGAGTGTTTCTCTGGCAATGGTAGCAGCGTGTTCATGAGCCTTTCCAAACTCATGTCTCACATCGTCATCCAATGTTAAAGCTCTCAAAACTACGCAGACTTCCTTTACCACAGAAACTTTGGCATCTTTTTCACTGAGAACTGATTTTAAATTGTCCAGAATACCAGCACTAAAGATTTTCTGTCTGTTCGCTTCATGCTTGATGCAACACTCCCTCATCCATTTTAATACTAACTGCAAGGTCTGAGGATCATTGTGATTGCCATCTAATAAGCTAAAAAATGAAAAATTGATTCAAGTTAATTGGATTGTGAAGGGGTACACATAGTGGGTAGTAAAACAACCTCTTCTGAAGTTCAACGCCATTGTCATCCAGCAAATCAGGATTTCCAGTCATCAATGAAGTAATTGTTTTCAAAGCAGGACGGAGTATGTAGGATGTGTCTTTACAGCTGCTTATTACCTCAAGTAGGGTCTCGTAGGCTCCATTTTTCCCAGCAAAAACTCGTCTGGCCATGTCCTTGTCCAGCTCGGCTTTCAATTTATTCAACAATGGTAAGGCATGCTCGTGCTCAGCAGTTTTGGCACACTCTGAGAGCTTTTTTATAAAACTAGTGATGTCGTCTGTAGTGTTGTTCAATGACAGATCTTTGATGATGTTTGACAAATCAACGCCCTGAAACCAGGCAGCCGGTTGATAACACGAAAACGGAAAAGAACTGTAAAAATAATCGCAAACCGACCTGGGCATTGAACTGCTCGATGGCATCTTTGATAGCCTCCTCGGGCGTCATGGAGAACTCCTCCATGTTCTCGCGGACGACTTCGTCGTAGGTTTCCTGCGTAATCACTCGGACCATCTTCGCGCAATTGTTGTAAAATTGATAACAATTTAAGGCCCAAGTACAGGATATGTAGCCGTCTGCAGAATCTAGCTCTACTCCAAAAATACAATCAGCTGCTCAGTGCTCAGCTGCTGCGTGTAAAAACGAACAAAAGGTTTACACTATTTAGGCACACTGCAACAGTACCTATAGGCAGGTACACGCACAGAGCAGCTTTAGCGCGCGATTCAAAAAATATTAAAAGTGCGGCTCATTAGTGTAGGTGTACACACACAAGATGCTGGCTGCGGTAGAAATCACTTTCGATTCTCAGTGTCATATATACGCGCGCAACGCGCCGCATGAGCTGAGAGGACCTATATAAGGTTATGACCGACTAGGATGCGTAATGTAATGCGCAAGTATGTTTTTCAAGAACCGAAACCGAGGGCGCCACGCCACGATACGATTTGCTTTGTCCTCGCCGCGGTGATCGTTGCATCCGTTGCTGATCGTCTCGCGGCCATTCGCGGCTCGTGCTCTCACAGTCCGTGCTTTCTTTTATTATTTTTTAAAACGCGTTTTCGGCAGTTCGGCTGGATGAGACTTGAAGGCCGAGACCGGAGACTGCCTAGGACAGACTGGCCTAGGATGCGCCATGCGGCCGAGGCTGTGCGAGGCGCTAGCAGCAAAGATCTTAGGGATGGGCATTCGAATCTTTAACTCATATGTAATTTCAATTTATATTCAGCCGAAAATTCATACCAGAATCTCTTGTCGCTCACTCTAAACAAAATGCAAAAAGGACACGATGCCCTCCAATCGGACTCCGCCCTCGTACTAAAATGATCTATGAGAGGGTGAGAGAAGAGTGGAGAAGAGTGCGGCACTGTTGAGAGAGGGAGAGAGAGAGAATAAAAAAAGATCGTCTCGCGTGGCAAGGCATGCCGCTCTCTCCCTCAGCTCAGCTCTGCTCCTTATCTCCTCCCTCGCTCCGCGCTCTTCTGCAGCAGTTGTAACAGTGTAGGTTCGACAGGGGCCAGATTCAGTACGTCATACACTCGTTCTCGTCTCGATCTCGGACGACGAGTTCGAGACGAGACGAGTACG
>JAWWMK010032370.1:0-13667 GCA_035047105.1 Galeopsomyia nigrocyanea
TAGCGAAATCAACTCTCCTGTTGTAGGCCCAATTCATGAGGTGCAAACCTCATGAGATGGGACTACTGCGTCCAACAGGCACTGGTTCTTCCAACCCCAGGACTACGGCAGTGGGGCACCTGGGGGGTAGATAGAAAAGGCGATGCGTGTACCCAATAGGGCTGAGTAGCTAAAGCCGGATATTCTGTTGTTGCTGTTGTAGTTGTTGCTGAGTTAAAACCTGATTTGTATGATGTACTTGAGTTTCGCTTTGATACTGGAGATGGCCTAGGTTTTGATATTGCATTAGATCTGCGCTGCTATTGGTGCTGTTGGGGTGGTGAACTGATGACGCTGGGAGATTTGAATAAGCTAAGGAGTGAGTAGGTTGATAACTAAATGAAGTCACTGAGGTGGATGTAGAGGCTGAAGTTGATGGACCGTTGAGGCCGGGAGGGTTGCTCGGTTAAGGGTATGTTTGTGCTAGCAGGGGTAGTGGCTGGGTATCAGGAGCAGGTTGCTGGTTATAGCGCGTCTTACGAGGTGCCACCCCAGCAGCCTGAGGCTGGTTGTAGCTCTTCGCACTACGATCACGACTCTTCGAGGTTCGATGAGCTTTCTGTACGCTAGGTCTTGTGTCGTGGATACCCCGATTACCGCCGGCATGGCTGTTGGGCAAGGGAAGAAGATCATCGAGGTCGCACTCAGAGAGAATTGGAATAAGCTCGGAACTTGCAGTAGCTTGGACAAAAACACGCAGGTTGCGAACAAAAGGTCTCAGGTAGCCAAGTGCGGAGCAAGCAATTCGAGCCCTACTCAGGAGCTTGAAAACAGACTTGGACCAGATCGCACGAACGGTGACTGGAGTGTCGCCTCCACAGCCGAAAATTTGGCTGGCAGTAAGCGTCCTGAGTCGCGCAGAGAGTGTGATGATGTAGTCACGCGTTGCAGCAGATTCCAGCTTGAAAACAAAGGAGCGAGTGGTGGGAGGATTCGCGCGATTTAGCTGACCGTTAGACGCATAGCCTGTCGCCTCATCCTGCGTGTCCATTTGGCCAGCAGCATCAGTACGAGCCATGAATGGTCTCCATTCACGTGAGGCGATGATGGATGGTAACGTGTGGCCGTTGCCGTCGAATCCAAGAGCGCGAAGAACTTGATTTGCCGCATTGAAGAAAGATTCCGCATATTCAATCGGCAGACCACGGACAAGGATATCAGGCTCATCAACAATCGCAAAATGTTCATCGCGCAGTATATTTCTGCATGTATCAGCATGAATCGAATGCCCAATCATTTCACGCCATTCTCGGGCCGCTTTACCTCGATCGCGCAGTTCCCTAGCAAGGCCCTCAATATCCTTCGGGAGCGCAGCTTCAGTAGCATTTGGCTGCATGATGACAGTGTCTGTGCTCGAGTCGAAAGATTCGAAAAAGCGCGCCGGCGACGCAAGAGCTGGTTGAGGCGAAAAAAGATCAGACAGCCGAGCGCGATCCGAAAAGAGAGAAGAAGGGCGATGTTGCTTGGCAACGCGATTGATGGACAGTAAGAGGGACGAGGTTAAGCGCTTCCTAGCCTGCCAATTGGTGGGGGGCGTGGTCCTGCTGGGCGTGTCCAAGAGCGCAGGTGCGCGTTCGCCAGTGAAATAGGAGCCAGCGGCGCTCGCCAAGGAACTCATTCAAAAATTTCGCGCGCAGTTGAGATCAAGCGGTCGATACAGATAATCACGTGTGGACATACAAATTCAAACGACAGGCGCATCAGTACTGGCAACCTAAGCGACGCAAAGTAATAAGAGATGCCACCTCAAACAAGAATAAGGAAAAAACACGAAAAATATAACCTCGCTTTATGCTCATATAAACAATACGCCAACAATGAAACAATAAAGCGAAGAGACGCTGTCAAAAACAAAAACAAGCACACGAAAAACGCATCGCATTAGGTAGCGAATATGAGCAGCATAGAGCTGGTGCGTGGTGACTGATCGCCAAAGATTAGAAAACTCACTCTCTCTCTCTCTCTCTCTGTTTGTTCCTCTCGCTTATACCCCGCAAGCAGCTGTCTCGTCGTTGACGACAGGATGCTGGAGATGATGTTGCAGCTACAGATGCGACAGGCCGGATCAGGTGAAACGGGAGAAGCGCATCTCAGCACAGCGAGTGCAGGCGGGTGCAGTGGCTGAGTAGATGACAGGCAGTGAAAGCACACGTGCGTCCAGCAGGAGATAGCAGGTACAACGTGACAGGCAGAAAGCGAAGCGGAATTTACATCAAGAAACCGTCGCCGCTTGCTTTAGTTATAAAAGAATCGATGCGATTGGGTTGCCGTATTTCTGAAAACCTCACACCCAGTTTTCTCTCCTACAAATTTACAAGTTGCAAAGTTTATAACTTGTACTTAATGTTAGCCAGCACTGTTACGTACTGCACTATTGGAGTTCATAAATTTTTTTATTATATAGAGTGCAAATAAAAAATTTCAAAAGTATAGGCCTAAGAATGAAAAATTAAGTTATAGCACTTTCAATGGGCAAAATTATTGTACTTTCTCAGAAGTTCCAGAAAGTATTTAATTTTATTAGCGATATTATTATGGACTTATAGCGCAAAAAAAGTTGAAAACTAACGAAGCATCTTTTTTTTCTTTACTCCACTAATCCCTCTTTTCCTGCGAACGTCTGAAACCTCATAATTCGCTGCTGTCTATGACTATGTAGAGGTAGTTCGCAGGGATAGTAGATTATGAAAAAGTCAATATCATTTATTCACATAAATATACAGTGAAATATCTAGTATACTTACAATTCCAAGATTCCTCCAATCTAAGAGATCACTCAAACGTTCCGTACGATTTCGTTGAATAATACGCTGACGTCTATTAAGTCGACAAAAGTCAAACATGTATTGAGCCAGCTGTTGTACACTCGCTTCTAAGCTGATAAATCTACGATCAACTATGTAAATTCCATAACTCATTGGATCTGCAACGTGCTCCTGCATAAAACAACCGAATCCAGATAAATTCGTTGTAATGCTTGGAATCCCCATCACAGTACATTCTGCTGGGGTATAACCCCAAGGTTCATAATAAGACGGAAATACTCCAAGATGACAACCCCGTACAAATTCTTCGTAATCCAAGCCAAAGAGAGGATTTGTGGAAGAAAGGAATTCTGGATGAAATACAACCTGTAGATTATTAGAAAAAATGAGCCGTTATGTTAATGGCAGACTTCAAAAATTTTACGTGGAAAAATCTAGAGAAAATACATTATAAAGTTTCAATCTTTCCCAACAAAATTATGATTGCTATTTTTACTTCAAAGACTAGCAAGCAGAACATCCAAATTGTTGAAGACTGATTTTGAAAAAATTTCAGGAAAATATTTCTTATAAAAAATCCGCTTGAAGAAATGAGGACTGTTGCAATTCAAAAATCACATATAAAAAGCTAAAATCAAATCCACATTGAAAAAAGAATTTAATGAAAGACGTTGAACTATTCAAAAGTTACTCTAGAAAAAAGGATCTAGTCGGTGAGAGGATGAAGTCGATGAGATAATCAAATCTGCCCTCATGTTACACGGAAAAGTAACTAGGCCTTATGTTCGATAGGTATGGGGATCTGAAAAATTTTCAGTGGCGCACGCAGCGGTCAAATTTTGAGCCGTGAGAGTAGGCTCGAGTCCACTCTGCCATTTGATTTACATGGCATTCTCGTAGATTTGATTGACGTTATTATTAGTAAAAACATAATGACTAGTTGTTATTTTAAACCGACAACAACTGCCACTTTAATATTTATCATTCAGTACGACTTTTGAGGGCCATAGCATGCTGACTTTATAGAAAATATTTTATTTAAATATACATTTAGCCGTACTAAAAGTTTTTTGAATTTAAAAAATTTAAGTGTGGTGAAATTTACGGCTGTCAATATTTTTGATATAATTATTTGCTGATTTAGTTACTTCAAAAGAAATAATGATATTCAATCATCAAGTCATTTACTACGTAATTCTAATTTTTTGAGGTTAGAAAAATAATGGCATGATACAATGAATAATTCAAATGATTGAATTATCGTTATTTCTTTGGAGTAATTGCTTCAGCGAACAATTTTATCAATAACAATTGTTACGGGGTAATAAAAACTGTACATTCTTGTAGGCATAAATAAATGTTCGCGGGCGCACTATTAAATTGGGGCAATTATTGTAAACCCTCCCCCATGAAAATTCTTGATAGGTACGGCGGTGGAAGAATGAGTGGAGCCGAGCAGATGCCACAGCCACAAAAACGATAGCAACAGCAGCAGCCGGCACGAGAGCGCTACATACGTGTAGCAAGCGCACGCATACCATGATGCGCCGGCCTCTCTCTAAATTTCAGCAGCTTGTAGGCATGAAACTACGGTACACAGCGACTTCCGTGATGCATCGAGTAGACCTTTACTCGGCCTCACTACTTCCAAGTGCGGAGTAGCTCGCAGATAAACCGTATTATCCTCGGGAAGGCCACGTAATTACGCCGAGCCGGCTAACTACCCGCGCACATATATACACACATGCGCCCTCTAAAAATACCTCGACGACGATACTCCTGGGCACTAACAGCTACTTATGCGTGCACACACCTGCCCGTTACGTACAATAGCACCAGTACCGGGTTGCCTATACCTCGGCGATGCAGCAGCCAGGAAAACAGCTCTGAAATTGGCACTGGGTGGCCAGCTGACGAGCCAGCTATGCGTGTGCACTAACGCACACGGGACACCCTGGTTGGCTTAGCGCTACGGGCCACCATGACGAGCACTCACACACACGACACTCTGAGCGCCCGGGCGTTTCCAGGATACGATGACGAGCAGCGGCTACGCGGCGCTACGCATGTCATGATGCACGGTGGTGACCATTTTAATTCTCGAGCAGTAAGGGCCGCAGAGAGAGAGCCAATACTAGAGAAAGCGCGCTGCAGTAGAAAGAGATAGAAGTAGCGGGTAAAGGTGGCGCACACAATATCAATAACACTTGCAGCTGCGTTCGCAACGTTGGCTATTATTGATATGATTATTCGAAACTCGCGCGGAATTACGTGGCGGCGATACTAGACGACTGGAATGACTGATATATGACCGTCAATAGTGGTAGACATGATAAATAGCGTACTGAGATTATATAACACAAGAAACTCCAGCGTGTCAGTGAAAATAGAATGTGTTAGTAAAACATACACACGAGATAACCGTAATAGAGCTAAAGAGGTAGAAAGAAACGCTGTATGCGATCTACTGAGGAGGCGCTATTGACGGCTAGACTTCCGTCTGCAGCAAAACAGGGCTCGTGAGTGGATGTAGCTTATCCCTACGTGACAACTATATAAACATTGTCGAGGCCCGGGGAGGGGTGGCCAGAAGAACCCCCGATGAATTATTACAAGGATTGCAGATGGCGCTGAGCACATCAGGTGATCGGGCTCATTCAATAGGTGCGTTAGTGGCCGGTGGTACGCCATCGACCGACACTTCGTGGTACAACAAGCTCGTTCGCTCGCTCTCTTAAGTCGTCAGCCTTTGCCGAGTTAGCAGCTGATCGTCTTCGCTCCTGCTTTCGAATATCTTGCGCTACACATTGTGTCTGTCCAGCCTGACTTCCGCTCAGAATGATGCAATTGGGGAGTTTGGAGAGTTTAGAATGAGGTTGCGTGGACGAGAGATTATGAGAGTAAGCCATTGGAATCATTGGTCTCGTCTTTCGCCGTTCGATATTCCGCGATGACTAATGCCATTCCTGCGCGTTTCACCGTTTCAGGTTAATTCTGGGTCACGAGTGCGGATTTTCATAGAGAATCGTGGGTAAAAGAATTTTCTACGTGAGAGATAATTTAACTGAGTCGTTTTCGGAATTGAGCTGCTTTTTTTAGGACTGACCGCGTGCTACGTGACCACCATTTCTAGGATTTCTGACGTTGGAGCCAATGCGTGAGGTATTTATGGCATGAAAACTTCAGTACAAATTATTGTACGGACATTTTCTTGGGGTTAAATACATATAAAATTAATTCGGAATCGAGTTCGTATATTTAACTTGTGTATGCCATTCCTTTTTCAAAGCATGTCGTGATTCTTTATTTTATCTGAGTGCGCGAAACGTAACTTAACATTTGCTGACGGATTTTCATTGATTATTACATGTGTCTGGGTAAATAGGCCCCCTTGGTTATTGCAATTCGAGATAAGGCCGCAACGGTAACATAACTGGTAATTTTTATGTAACTTCCGCTCGCTTGTGAACCGGCTTCTGAACGGAAATTTTTGCTCTTTGTACACTAGCCGCGGCCGACAGAGTACAACAGCAAACGGAGATATGAATTGAAAACTCAACGCATAATCTCTCGTAACCAGCAGCAAGGACTTTAAGCGACTTACAAAGAGACCACCAACCGTGCGGGAAACCGATTTTGATGAAATTTTGGGAAAAAATTCATTACAGAAAATAAAAAGACACGTGCCTTTCAGTTTTCATCATAGGCATTCATGTCTCATAGGCCCTTTTTGGATTTACGGGGCCTTATATCGAATACAATGAAAAATGAAGGCTCTCTTTAACCACAAATAACTTTTGAAGAAATGGATCTACCACAATTTGGAGGTTACCAATAAAAATCTAAGATCAAATCCGTCCAGTTAAAAAAAATTTTTGAAAAAGTTTAAAACGTTTGAAAGTTATGCCATTTTAAAAGTTGTGAATAAAATCCTTAGTAAACTTCTGTCACGAGAAAATCAACCTAATATTAAATAAATTTTATTTCGGTATAACTTTTGAAAGGTACAATTTTTTTCAAAAAATTTTTTTAACCGAAAGGATTTGATCTCAGCTTTCTATTGGTAACTTTAAATTGTAATAGGCCCATTTCTTCATATTATAGGATATTCAAGGTTAAAGAGACCCTTTATTTTTCAATATATTGGATATAAGGCCCCGTAACTCTCAAAAAGGACCTATGAGCTAAAACTAAAAGACACGTGTCTCTATTTTCTGTAAGGAATTTTTTCCCAAAGTTTCATCAAAATCAGTTTCTCGCATGTTTGGTGGTCTCCTTGTTAGTTTCCCCGACGACAACCCTAAGGTACACTGGCCGTGAGTTGAATCGTTCCCTGGGGGAAAGTAACTATGGCCCAAATGAGCACCGCTATTATAGGAAAGGACCCTCAGACCAAACGCCAAAACTCATTTCTCATAGCAATAGGGTTATTATACTCATAGCATCTGAGCCATAGACAATTTACCCCAGGGAACGAATCAACTCACGGCCAGTGTACAAATATGCTGCCTGGCGTCCTCTCTCTAAAAGTCGGAGGAAACTAACGTAACGTAGGTAAATCGTAGCCAAGGAGTTTTAGGTGTGATGGCCTTTAGACATATTTATAAACTCTATTTTCCTCCGCTACGCAATTGCAAGCACAGATTATATCACACCCAAAGGCCATAGCCGATTGAGTATGATGATTTAGAACCCAAGCCATTTTCGAAAACTAACAATAGGGTCATCTTTGGGCGTGGATTGGCACGTCTTCTCAGCAATTTTCAACTCATAAGATGCATTAGGAGCGGAATGAAGTCGAAAAACCCGTTTTTCGGCTCTTTTTCCACGTTTTGGCCAACAGCTCAGCCGCATCTTAATATTTCTTGCTGATTCTGATTTTATTATACTTGTGAGAATTATTTTTAATAGATACATACTATTAAATAATTTTTTCCGAGTTCTGTGGTTTGCTAGAGTCCTTTTTCAGATGAAAAATTCCACTTTCTCTCGACTTTCTTTGTCTCTTTTTGGGCCCTTGTTTTATTGCTTACGTATTTTTTGTAAAAAAAAATATGTAAGCAAAGTTGGGCGAGAAGCCCTTTGAATTTGACCAAAAAATGACTTTTCTGTATATTTGGAGCTTACGTTCTATATGTCGGAATATGACTTTTGATACGTATCATAAGTTCCTAACTGTCTCCTAAAAAAATCCGTCCGTATTACCCATATTCTGATAAAATCCTTGAAACTCTAGTCTATCACGCTCAATAGCTCGGCCGCAATGAGTAATAAAGTATATATCAGCGTATCAACGTCTTCCTTGGAGGCTCCACGAAGATCTTTTTCAAAGGATTTACGAAAACAAAATTTCCCGCAAATCTATGGCCATTCATACATGGCTTAATAACGTAAAACAGCCTATAACGATCTATATCTTGGTCAAACAAGTGCTGGAGCGTATATCAATGTACATATACGTCTTTCTTCAAGGCCCCTCGAAGATTCTTTTTGAGGGATTGTTATTTTTAACGGGGTGTGATGAAAAAGTAGCTCCGTGGCGGAACTATTTCTCTCAATAGTAAAGAAAATCTCGCCGATTTCTTTAATTTTAAGATTCTATTTTTTATTTTTCAGCGATTTTTGTAATAACTATTCATGCGTTCCTTTGCCATTTATACCTATTCATTTTTCTACACTTTTACTACATCCGCTTACCCTACAAGCTCTGTTTATTTTAACGATCAATCAACTTATTTCAGGACTGAATTATTGTTATGCCTATTAATACGATACCACCACCAATAGGATACATTTTGGCAACCGGGTTATGCGCCATTGATGCATGGATACGCAGAATAAAAATATCAAGAATCTGCCTATCACGACCTATAGCTTGGCTGAATTAATTGCCAAATTATATAATATCATGCCTATATCTCTCTGGAGTCTTCGTGAAAGGTTTTTGTCAAGCCAACTGCGATAAAACACATAGTCGATGTTATATAGTTAAACGACGGTCCTATGCGAAAAGTAAAACGTTTCGCTTTTAAGATTATTCCTTATTTTTTTACATGGCGCAGCTACCGCGATAGCTTGAGACACGTCCCATTTGATTTCTCAGTAAAAAATACAAAAGAAAATTCATGAAAAAGTCAAAAAATATAAAAAGAAATCACTATTATCACTGATTTACCATGCAATATTATCATGTGTTACGTCCTGAAACGTAATCAGTTTTCTTTTTCTTAAAGCGTTCACGATTTTGCAATTGATCGAACTCAGCGTAAATTTAGTAGGTCGAAAAATCAAGGCGCTTGACGACACCTCGATTTTTTGGCAGTTGATTCGCGACGCGCGACAGCTAAACTAGCTCTTCTGAATTTTTATACGGTCTTGAAGTTTTGCATTTAATATTGTATTTATACAATGTAACGTGGTATTTCGTTCGATTAGATGAATTAATCAACAAAGACTCGTGTAATGAGCCGAAACCTCAGCCGCATTACTATTATTTATTTATTTACCAAGTTTGCAGAGACATTTAGATGTTCCACCGCAGAGAATAATTGGGGAATCATTCTATACGCAGAGAAGTCAGTTGAAAGAAGATATTTGGGAAACGAAATTTACTCACAAACACACAATAACTTTAATACAGTAATTCACTCTAAATTGTAGACTTTATTTCTCCAATAACAATTTTCAGCGCGCGCTATATACATATTTGTTAAAACACATCCACTCACACACACAAACACAATCACACAACTTCATATGCGAGACGCTTCCGCGTCTCAGCCTCTGCAACTTCCAGGGCGAGAACTTCGCAGCTCTGCAGCCACTACAAAAGCTGCCAAGGTCAGCGGCGACTTGAGTAAACTCGTAGTCGACTACAAGTGACGCGATGCGGGCCGATGCCCCAAAATTTTGTGTACGAACAAGTATGCTTAACGCATCCTCGGGAGTGCGTTGGCCGGCTCATTGCGGATGTTGAAGTTGCGAGCTGGAGACGGCTTAGCTGCTCGCTTGATGTTGTCACCGTCACTCTGGATGATAGTTGCGTGGCGTCTCGAAGTTGCAGTTGTGGGCAGAAGGCAGCTTTGGTTCCTTGGCTTCTTGGCGTAACATCGTTGCTCCTGCCACAGGAACCCTGGCACCGGTGACTTCGTGTGCGTTGCCTAGACTCTCGTGCTCGCATCTTGAAGGTTAGGCTTCCTCACGCTTGCTCGCTCTTCTGCCTCGAGAAGAGTGAATTACCAACTGAACCGGCTTCTCTTTCGCTCAAACAGTCCCCCCACTCTGGCCCGCAGCGGCCATTTGCTCTCTCGCTCGCACTCAGATACTCGTCGCGTTGAGGCTCGGCCAATTCCGCGATCACGCGCGCAGTCGTTTGCTGTCCTCCTCTCTTCTCATCCTTCTTGCTCTCGTTGCCGCTCGCTGCTCTTCGTCGTCTCTTTCTCCCTCTGCCTGTCTCTCTCTCTCTCTCTCTCTCTCTCTCCTCCTACGACTGCCTTCGGGCATTTTCGTCGCCGTTCGTACCCGGTAAAGAAAGGTTTGGTAATTAGGCTAATGCAAATACAGCTATAGCCGATGGCCGATGCCCTAGACAGATAGAGCGAGCGCATGAGAAACGAGAGATTCTTCTCGCGTTACAACAACTTTATACGAATTTATATTTCTTGAACTTGTATTACTTAAATTTATATCATACTAAATCTATATTACATTGAATAATATCACATTAAATTATTATTATCTTGAAAATTGATTATAAATTATTACTTTGAAACTAAATAAACCATTCTATCAAATATACAATATCGAATGTTCGCGTGCATTTATTCGTAGACCTCGTCTGCCTCATCGAAGCAGAGCCAAGCAGCGTTATCTAGGAAAGCTGAGCAGAGCAGCCAAGCGGCTAATTAATAAGAAATAGACAACCCAGGTAAGTCCGGTCACTAATACTATTCGCTCCGTGCACATCTTACAGGAAGAGCCACCAATGTCAGAAATTATAACTTTTGGATCCAAAAATACATTGTGTTGTATAGCAATGAATGAGCTTTTATCAATTTATTTATTATTTACATTTTATTTTTGTAAAAACTCGGACATCAGTTTATATTTTCGACAACTTTACGTTCTCCAGCAACCGAAAGGATGATTTGATATTTTATTTATGAGATTAAGAGGCGTAAGCTACAAAACCGGGCTTGTTAACTATCGTTTTCTCTCTCGATCAGTACAGTCAGCCACTGGTTTACACTTCTTGGAGGTTATGTTATGCACATTGTTTGTCATGAAAAAATTATTTTCATCACTCTTGCCCCACTCATTTTGTGAATAATTAATGCTTCAAACTACACCCAGTTAAAATAAGTTACTTTTGGAGGGAATCAATCTGTTTTATTTGTAAATAATCAATTATGCTTATTTTTCCTATGCAACTCAATATATTTTTCAAGCGTTTAGTTCCAAAAAATGCCACTGGTATTATAACAGTCGTATTTGAAACTACGCACGGAGCGAATACCGAATAAATAAAATAGGAGTTAAATCAGTTAAACGAATAGGAAAATAGAATACCTATAACTAGAGATCAAATAAATAATATACAAGTCTTGACCAGCTGGACAAGACTTTACAGTGGTTCTAGTAAAAACAGGGTGTCTATGACAAATATTAGAAATTCCAAAATTTTTAAATTTTTATTAATGAGTTTTTCGAATAAAGTGAGACATTAGTAATAGCTTTGGTACAAATAAGGCGTTTATAACGCATAATATGCGAAATTTATAATTTTATTTTTTCAATTGTAATTAATGAACCAGAAAAATTAGGACAGCTCTGTGGAAGCAAAACATTTAACGCGACTCCAGGTCAAAAACAATCCAGATTTGAAAAATAGCATAGTTTTGCCTACGTCACCTACTTCAACCCATTTAAGAGTCGAAGAAAACTTGCTCATTCCTCACCAAAAAGTTGCATTAAAAATTCTATCAGTTCCATAAAAACTACAAACACCGTTTTGGAAGATATTAATGAGAAAGCAAAATCAGCAAATTTCACGAATTCCAAGTTAGAAAGCAATGCTGGTAACAATAATTCAGCAAGACGATTAACTTTAAATTTCGAATATCCACGCTCTTTATTAGATACATGTAACACTAGTTTCGAGTACGATTTTTCTTTCTGCAAAGGCGATTACACAAATATCAGAGAGTTTCTGAGCGAGCAAAGTATTTGCGGCGAAGTAAAAAATACAGAGATAAGTGAACATATTATTCTCAACGAGAGTAAAATCCAAAAAATTGCGAAAAAAAAAAACAAACAAGTCGTGCTTTATAATTCACAGAGAATAACTAACAATAGCGATCAGACCGATACAACTATGTCTCAAGCTCAGTGACTGTCGTTAAAGTACGTCATAAATTTAGTTCTTAACTTTGACGGGAAAAATATGACCGTCAATAAGTAGGTCGAAAAACTTAAACACGCAATTTTAAAAATATAGGTAGGTGGCGATATTTACCAAGCATTAGTTAACGTAAAAATAGATAAAATAGAGGATTACATAAAAGCAATAAGACAGCTTTTTCTTTCGTTAGATAATATCCACAGTTTACATGGGAAATTTAGTGAAATTATATAAAAATCAAACAAATCAGTTTAAAATTTCTCAAACAGATTACAAGACTTGATCTCAAGGATGAAAGAGATGAAGAGAATAGAAGCGGATATAACTGACGATAAGTACAAAGAATTTGAAAGTTCCATTAAGAGTGGGCCAAGGCAAAAGATCAACTCAATACGAGGAAGATAATGAATTGCTGGAAATATCCAATACAATGATTACAACTAATAAAGACATCGTCAAAGTAATATTTGTAACAATAATAAAAGTAAACGACAAAGATATAAACAATAAAGTTATTTTGGCACCAAAAATGCTGACGTGATGCAAATTAACAACGAGATATTACATCTCATGGAAGGTCAATCAACTGAATATTTAAGTATAGATACAGCGAAAGATGATAATGGGGAAAATCTATATGTGATGTTACCAACGGAATTTTTCAACGACAGAACACTAACTGGCCTACCACCGCATAAATTATACTTGAAGGTAGGAGCTGTAATAATATTATTGAGAAATCTGAATCTTAACGAAGGACTATGCAAAATATTTATTTTGGCTAAAGCTGGGAGTACTTTGTCAATCTTCCGCGCAAATATACATATACAGGGAAAGAACAGATAATTTAGCATCAACAAATCAATAAAAAAAATAGATACTCAAGTATAACAGAAAATACCTTCCCATTCCCTGAACCACTCACTCCCCACTAACTCCCCACTCAGTCGCCCACTCCCTCCCCACTCACTCTCCCACTAACTCACCACTCAGTCCTCACTCCCTCCTCACCCACTCCTGCACTCCCTCCTCACTCCCTCCCCGCACACCCCCCCACTCCTGCCTTACTCACTCCCCACTTACTCTCCACTAACTCCCCCACTCACTTCCCCACACACTCCCCGCCCACTCCCCACTAACTCACCACTCACTCCCCACTCCCTCCCCACTCGCTCCAACACTCCCTCCCACACTCCCTCCCCACTCACTCCCACACTCACTCCCACACTCCATCCCCACTCACTCCCACACTCACGACCACACTCCCTCCCCACTCACTCCCATACTCCCTCCTCACTCTTTCCCCACTCCCTCCCCACTCCCTCTCCCACTCACTCCCCAATCACTCCCCACTCACTGCCCACTCCCTCCACCATTGAGACCAGTTTACCCCTCGAATCCAAAGCTGTACAGGGACTGCAGGCTTCAAGAAATAAACGGACCAATCAAATTGCGGCAATTTT
>JAWWMK010032381.1:0-56906 GCA_035047105.1 Galeopsomyia nigrocyanea
ATTTTTAGAGCTTCTATGCGCGAAAAAAGTTTGTCACACGCCGGTTCGGAAATGGGCACCTGTTTTTTTAGGTTCTACATGTAATATAGATTGAGAAAATCGCATCCCCAAGAGCGTGCACCCATTTTGAAAAGTCGCCCCAACTTTCTCGAATTGTGACAGTTTTTTTGTGGATTTGCTCATATGTATAGGTCATCGAGGAGAAAGCATTCTACGTCACCGAACGATGCGTCGTTGGGTGTCCCATATTGATAGACAAATCATCATCGGAGAAAAACCGCGAATACGCGATTCAGCCGGCGCGGCGGGACTTTCCTCGCTCTCACAAGCTCGTCGCGATTTGTAATCGTTCCTTTTTTTGTTGTTGTCGAAGTATCGGAGAGCGATCGCTCTCTTACCGACCGATTTGTTGCGAAGCGAGGAATTTTACCAACCGACAGCGACTTTTGACGTCTACACCCAAGTGGTAAATCTCCTTTTTTTTGCTCGCGGTAATTGTCCCTTGCGAGTCCTTCGCATTGCTCGCGTGTTTTATTTGCCGCGAGCTTACATGGGGACTTTTCGCGTCGGCTCGCTCGTTGATTTATAGACGAGTGTTTAACGATCTTTATTTAGAACTTGCTTTATCACTTCGATGCGGTTGTGCGTATTTGACTTTTTGCGAAATATTATATCATTACGATTTGTCTCTTGATTTACCAATGTTTTTTTTATGAATTATCGAAGCGATTCAAATTAAGCTTGCTATGTAAATTCGAAATAAAGTCGCTACTGTTTTTACGACGTATAATGCAGATGAAAACAAGCGGAGTTTTATGGCAAAGAGCTTTCCGAGCTTTGTATCCCAGTGTGTTTTTGGAACTTGGATACCGTTATACGCAAATAAAAACGTGCATTACGAAATGTTAGTTGGCACTCAGTCTCTCGATAAATCCTGTCAACTATATAACACTCCGAGCCATAAACAATCATAAAACTCACGCGAAGAACCGGGTATACACACTTTTTTTATTTTTCCTCGGTCGAAACGAATTTTCCGCCGAGTTAAAATCATCTGGGTCAACGACAACACAACGGGCCGATAAACAAATGGCACCAGATTTTCCGTAGACAGAGAGAGAGAGAGTTAATCGTTCAGCTTTCGGGGCACGTATTTTTACATTGCGGAATTTCAGCGGTATACGCGAGAATTTAAACGCGCGGGGATCGCACAGAGAGACGTGGAAAGTTAATTAAAATGCGTGATTCATGGAAAACAATTTTCAGTGGCGAGATATTTGTTTTTATTTTTGCAAGGGTGGCAGTGGAAATATTGTACGGATATGAGTGATTTTTTTTTAAATTTCTTATGTAAATTCATCATTACCATAAATGTAGGTGCAACAGATGAAGATATCGAATCATATCTCCGCAGCAAATCCGTGGGTGAGTAAATTTATGTGTGCGTTAACGCGTCAAATTCAATTAATTATCTCTGAAAGATTTAACGTCTTTTTTTTTTCATTTTACGATCTCTCCCACCACACATCCGTTCTCTCTCAAACTGAACATCGCAAGATCGACCACCCAAATCACACATAAGAAACCAATCACAGCTCGAATCAACGCCTACGCGACCTCGACGACAAAAAAAAAAGAGGAAAATGTAGATCGTTTAGCGCGAGGAGAGATTGATCGCTGTCGGTCGAAAAAACTAAATAAAAAAAAAAAAAGAGAAGCAAAGCGGACGGCTCGCGAGTAGCGCTTTGACGTCAATGGCATAATGAGGCATCGCGAGGCGAGAGAGAGAGAGAGAGAGAGAGAGGAATAGGTGTAATACCTTGTTTCGCTTGGGTTGGGCGTAACTATCGGCGATGCCGAGGAGGCAGTCGTCGCAGCTGCAGTAGCGATTGTTACTCGTCGACTCGTTGCTGATCACCGAGCTGAAGGTGCTGGCGCTCGTTTGGCTGTCCATCGAATCGGCGCGCAACAGTTTGGCCGCAGCCGAACGACCCACGCGACTGCCTCGCAGATTGCTGGGCAGACTGTGCTGCTGATCTTCCGATTTCTCGATTTTCGCCAGCAACAGTTGCTCCATTAGATTCAGCGTTGGCGTTATCGACGATGGACTCGTTGGTGACGTAGCGACCGACGGCTTCGACGACAAACATTCATGCTCGTTCTCCATTGTTTGCCACGACAAATCAACACACTGTGTCTGTCTGTTGGTTTAGTTTCGATGGCTCATTTCACGCGCCCAATAGTCGTCTTCTTGATGACTTTTAAGCAGTCAGTTTCGGTATTCTTAGTATTGTTTCTATGTTTTTGTTCGAGACGCGGACAGGGCAGGAAGTTCGAAATTAGATACACGACTACGTGACTTTTTTCCAACCGAGAAAAACAGCAATTTTCAATTGTGTTTGACGAATAAGAAAAATTCAGTGTCCTCGCGAGCAACAAAAGGCAGAAGCAACTCTTTGTTCAGCGTCAATGTAATGCAACAATAGCTTTTTTCCTCAAATACACAAGGCACACAAATCTGGAAGCTTTCCTCTCAGCTCATTACGCACGTGAAGCTTCCGCGCTTGAAAAACAAAGTTTCGTGCACATCCAGCAACAAGAAAAAAAAAACAATGCACTTGCCGATGACGCAATAAACAAATCACTGAGAAAGAAAGAAAAAATCGGTGGTATGGAGGTGATGTATACACTATTTGAACGTTACGTATGGCGCGGCTTTTCGGAGCTGACTGAGCGTTCACCGACTGGCCGCGACCGTTTCTACAATATAAACGCGCTTGCCGGAGAGTAAGAGAGAGAACCCAGTTCATGTGCGGGAGAACGATTCTTTTTTTTTTCCTTTCTGTCCTCGCCATTCTAAATTTACATAATTCCAAATCTATAACGCTAAGTGTTTTTGTTTGCCCGAGAGATTTAAGATTCTGGCAGGAGAAAGTTTTCGCGAGAGTTTTTTCTTTTTTTATTATTTATAGATTTCACCGCGGATTGTATATCAAAGACTTTATATTCACTGCGTTTTTTTTTTCATTTTCTACGTACAGCAAAACAATCGTTATAATCTTTGCGTATATCGGTGCATTGAAGGATTTACACGTTACACGCGATAACGTCGAATATATATAAAAATCAAGCCATATGCCGAACAAACTTTATCGCTATCACGCTTAAACTTTTAAGTGTACTCACATCGAATTATAGACGCTTTTGTTTTTCACTTTTGCACAGGATTCAATTTGTCGACTCGTGCGTAAGTCAGAAACTCGATAGCCACGCTCTCGCTTGATTGTGTCATTACGATAATACAATGGGGTAATGAACTCGCTCTCTTTCTATTCAACCAACAGTTTTTCAAGGATACCGCATAAATAACAACAAAAAAAACATCAAAACGATCGTCGTCCTCTCGCGATGCTGATTTTTATCGTGCGTTACGTTGTTTTTATCGAATGACTTTTTCGATTCGACGTTTACGACTATTTTATTGTGAAGGATGTTGCTTTTATGAACTGCAACACTTTGGCGAATGAAAATTCATAAAAGATGAAGAAGAAGAAAAGCCTCAATTAAGAGGTAATTTTCGACGCAATTGGCTAGGGAAAGAGCGATCTGGCCATAAAAGCCTCTCGGAAAACGAGATCACCTGCCATTCGCAGTGACTTGGGACGTGGTGTTGTGTGCAAGTGATGGATCGAAACTTCAACTCGCGCGTTAGTTGAGATTTATGTGCGTAATAGAGACTGTTAAAATGCCCAGCGAATTAGACTGTTCAGATTGATTGTCGTAGCAGCAGCAGCAGTTTAAGAATGACTCACGAAAGAGTTGGCAAAAATATCGCTGTTTTTTTTTCTTGCGTTTCGCGACGCGATATGAATTATGCAATGACACAAAAGTTATTGAATTCTCGACACACAAGCGATAGTACACACTCAAACGAATCAGCTGACAAGGCCGATTATGATCACGTTTCGGAAAAGGAAGTTGTACTATCGACGAGTCTTTGGCGCACTGGGTCAAGGCGCGCCTTTCTTTTTTTGTCTTCGCGAATATATTCTACGACGAAAAGATTGATTGAATTTATTATGTCTATCTGATCGTAAATATTACACATTGTATTTTTAAAAGCTCTCTCTCTCTATCCACGCTCGTGCGCGCGCTGATTCACAATTTTTGAGATTCGGTTGAGTTACATAAATAGAATATGGTTTATGCTTCGCGGATACGTAAATTTTGCGCTAGTCGTGCTAAATTAGCGTTTACAAAGAGATATGAAATAGGTGATGGGTGTTTCGCAATCCAGCTCATAGTTTTCTACGGAACTTTTCTACGACAGCCAAGTGTTTAGAAAATATCGCTTTTGCAAATACTCGCAGCAGCAGCGTGAAATTTAGCAACGCCTACTTAACATCTTAATTGATCAGTAAATTTTAAATAACAGAAGTGAAACGTGGAGAATTGAACGAGTAGACATCAAGGACGCATTAGCCTCGAGGCAACACGCTGACATACGAACAATCTTTCTCTCTCGCTGTCTCTCTCTCGTTACGTGTATGTAGATCAAACGCGATTAAATTGTCGTCATTTCTCATCGAACCCACGCTAACAATTACACAAAACGTACAGATAAAAAAAGGACACGTTTCCACACATCCTTTCGTGACGTAACAATAATAATAATTTCATGCAACGGCAATCATCAAGTGCATCCAAATCCAAGCGCGAGAGATGATAGCAGCAGGCTGTGTCGGATAACGTACCGACCGCAGATGGCGCGTGATTCAAAAGAAGAAGCGATAACTGACCTGTGAGCGCTTAACCGGCGGCTGTAGTTCGCTGACCTCGAACTCATCGCCGCTCAAGCTCGAGATCGTCGAGCAGTCTGAGATTTTACGCTGCGGCGGCTCGAGATACTCCACTACCGTCGTCGTGTTAATTTTGTTTTCCACGTCTGGTTGCTCCTCGATCAATTGCTGTGCCAGCCGCGCGTACGGGCTCGGACTTGCCAGACAGGAGTTGCGCCTGTTACCACCGTCGTTTATGTGTCTGCTGCAAATTATCGTTGATGACATTTTTTGTTATTGCTTTTTTTTCAACTTTATTTTGCGTTATTATTGGCATCGGCAAATGCGTGTTAACCGAAAAAAAAAACAGAGGAAACGAAAGTTGCGAATAACAATTTAATAATGCCGAATCGAATTATAAAAAATTTCGTTGAATGAAAACAAACGCTGCAACGCGAGCAGCGCATCGTCTAATTTTAAAGTGGCGCGCTCTATTTTTGTATTTTGCTATCGATTCGAAATATGACTTTATGAGGCAAAACGAGGCATAATTTAGTATAATATCTCGCGAAGGCCAACGAAAATTGGAGGAAGTTATATTCCTTGTTGGGTACGTGCGTCAGTTGTTGCCCTGAGAGCTTTTGTGAAAACATGAATGAGTTTTTTTAAACAATTCTTGCGTGTCATTGCCGCTGCAATGCCAAATTACATACAACTCGTCCGTTTCCTCGGTTCTCGTGTAAACATACAACCACTTTTGCCAAACAAATATTCTCCATTGTATACCTTGACAAATTTAAACCTTGAGGTGCAGGACAAACCCAGCACGAATCCGAGTGTCTACGATGCCTACAGAGATCTTGAAAATCGCGTACTTCGTCGCAGTCGAGACACGAGCAGCTGCTCCCTTGGCTTGGACTCGCACTGTTGCTGTCGAGTTTCTCCAGCTCGAAATCACTGCGTTCCGAGCGCTCGTCCAGGTACGAGTAGTCCGAGTAATCGCTGACCACGACGCTCGGCGTTCGCCAGTAACGTGGACGTCCGCTGCCGTCCATCGACTCGTTGTCACCTGGAAATTCAATAAATTGAAAATGTATTTCTTCAGAGCTTGTTTCAAGGTGAAATGACAGACTTGATTGACCGCGATCATATTATTTTTCACGAACTTTCTAATTCGTAATCTTGAGTAAATGAAAATAATTTTTTATTCAATTGAGAACATCAATGCTTGTTGACAACATTTTGTTGTGAAGCGAGTTTTCGCCCTGAAACTCCAGTGAGTATTAATCGTCATCGCTACCGTGGAAATACCATGTCATACATTCAATTTAAGTTAAAAGTATATAATTAATTATTTGACACATCGGAAGGTATCGTCATTCTCTAAAGACTCAAGAAAAATCGAACATTCGCCATACTCCATTGAAAAGAAAACCAACGTACACAAATTAGACGTACCCTTATTCTGATCCTCATCGCTGAGCACAGCGCTATCGGAGCTACAGCACCTGGTGACCCTGGTCTTCTGCCTCCTGACCATTTGCATACCGAAATCTTCCTCGCTGACGACCGCGGAATCGATGCTCCAGCATCTCGAGACCGAGCCTCGCTTGCTTCTCTCGGCGTCGGACTCGATGCCCTCGTCGCTGATTGGACTTTTGTTCATGGCTGATCTCAGAGTAGGCTGCTGCTGCTGCTGCTGCATTGTCGTCGAGCTATTGAACTCGTCGTACTGCTCGTCCACCTCGCTGCTGCCGAGAGTGCCGAGCGTCTGCGTCTTAGACTTCATCGTGAAAGTGCAACTGCGGTATAGTTCACAAAGGAGCTACGCTACGAGGTCATCGTACGGGGTTGATCATGGCTTGCCGCTTTCTGGCGGAATCTGCAAGTAAATCATTGCTTCAGTCGGTGCAACAAGAAATTCAAACGTTTTTTTTTTCTTTTTTAATTATGAAAAAAAAAATTTTAACTATGTAATTTTCAAACGTCTCGTAATCCATGTCAAGAGAAAATGGCAAGCTGAGAAAACATTATACACGCAATATCGCAGCGGAGAGTGTGTATATGTCTGCGCACGTTATAAAAAGAGGCATTCAATCATATTTTATGTTGGCCATTTCGGATACACTTTATTGCCGATAAAAAACGTTTCAAGAATAGATGACACATTTAGTTTTTAATGAAAAAAAAACGACGAAGCATTACACAAGCGTGCAGTAACAACATTAAAAACGACTTGTTAAGATGCCATCGCGCTGCAATAATCGCGCAAGAAAGAGCTATTTTATTTACGGCCGTCATTCCATTTATGCAAAAAAAAAACATATTTATGAAAGTATGTACAATATTGCCGGGAGCGCAATTAGGCAGTTGTGAGTCGTATATATAACCGCAATGATTAATGGTTTTACGATGTTTGTACGCGCAAATAAATGTATAAAATGTCATTCACGATCGAAAAACATTTTTATATGTGTATCAATAAAACACTCGAGTCACGTAAGCACTTTACGATTCATCTAAACCGATCTAAATCCACTTTTACAACAACAACACTTTTCTCATCTAATGAATTCTAATTGAATCTGTCTGAATGAAATATAATAAAGAGCACACCTGGCACCACACATACAACACATGATGTGCGCTTCGTTCATTGGCAATTTAAATCGTATCACACGCGATGAATTCACAATGTAAACAACAACAAACACGTATGTACTCACTGTCCATGAAACGTCGTCGTCGTATAGGTATATGTATATCGAAGGGCGGAAACGATCTAACGGCAGCGTGCAACGAGCATTCTTAACCTAGAAATCCCTGCTAGCGATAGGCGCCCTTCTAATCGCCTACACGTCACAACGTTTCCACTGCAGTGTCACGCGCTGCACTTTCACACACTATGTACAGACTGCACTTTACACGAACAAAGCCTATATATTAAATCCAACGCGCCGTGGTATACATTCACCAACTTCCCGTGATGTGTATACAAATCCAATTCTCGAACATGCGTACAGATCGCGAATCGAAGAGCGTCTGCCGCAGAGAGAAGAACTGAGAAGCCCTTTTCTCACAGACTGGCACGCACACGTATACAAACACACAGCGCGCCACTTGTATGCACGCTGCTCCACTCTGCGACGCGTGTGGATTTAGATTTCGGGGAAGCGACGACGCCAAGCGGTGCAGAGATTATTTTCGTGTGCAGGCACTGCAGGCTCGATATTTTTTTATTTCTTTTTGGATGACACGATTCTGCTGCACGCGCGCGCGGCTCGAGAGAGAAAAAACGAGTGGAAAGCTGGCAAAGTGCAATGGATTTTCATTCCCGCGATGAACGCGCAGTGGGACGTGTTTCCGGCGAGTAGATGCGGGCCCTACATGTCGTGTTATATACCGTTGTTCCTTACGTCAGTTGAACGTGTAGTGGGTTTCCTTTTCGGGGAATCGACGGTGATTATCAGGAAGAGTGCTTGAAAGAGATTCTTCTTTTTCGAGTTTTCTGTGTCTCTAACGAGGCTTGAGATTAATATACTTTGGTGAAGCTAATTATTGTCGAACGTTTCGTCCACCGGCTAATGCAACGAAGTGAAGTCGATGTGCTAACAAGCTAGAAAAACTACTGATAAAATTCTGAAAGACAAATAATTTGAAGAAAAATATTGTCGAGAAATTGTTCGGGAAGTTGGCAACGATAAACACTATTTATTTACGAAGAAAAAGAACTGGAAAACCCTCAAAGCTTTTAAAAATGTCGACTTTCACCTTTTGTTTACCAAACTTTGTTATTTACATGAAACTTCTCTCGTACGCACACACAAGCGCATGACCTACTATACTCCAAAAATGAAAATCTGGCATCGTCGTTTGCATTTCCTCAATAAAATCAAACTAATTCAAGGCTACGCGCGACGACAAAAACTAATCATCAATCGTCGCGCGCGTTTATTTGCGTAAAGTTCAAAATAAACCGCGTTTATTAAATACACCTGCGCGCAGGCGATCATCCGACTTGGCATGTGTATATCAATAAATCTGATTCACGCGATTCGTACAAGGTGTTTCGTAAATTTAGCGCATGTTTACGCGCCCTTTTGTTTTTCAACGGCGGATCGTCGCAAAATATTTGTCGAAATCGTGTCGAGTTATTTAAAAAAAAAACGCGCATCGATATTTCTCGCAGCAAAAACTAATTGCGTCTGTTGTGAAAAAAAGTGTATATGATAGATGTAACGGTTACGTGTGGATCGTACATCGATATCAATGGCAAAATTCTTATGAATTTCCTTACGTTGACGCATATTCTTCTCGAATCGCGTGGTATAAATTACAATATCCGCCGAGCATCTCACAACTCCGAAAGCATCAACAAAAATAAAACGTATCTCTGTCTCTGTCTCGGCGAGTTTTATAATGAGTCGTTCTATTTTTTGCATAAAATAGCGCTTAACTGTCCATTGATCTCGATCTTCTTCACAGGCACACATATTCATCGAGTATATATCAAGGCTATATAATAAAAAAAAAACAAATCTCTCGGAGAACGCGCGTCATAGCTTCAACCGAGGCTTCAACCAAAAAATCAAACAAAACAAATCGCATCTCTGTCCGTGCTGCGGCGACAAAGCTTCTATACGGTGGCTGTATAATGTATACTGTATAACGTATACCTATATATACTTTTTCATATAATAAATTACAATAAAGTGGTGCACGAGTCGAGCCGGTTTTTACGGCGCGTGCGAGATCCGTGACGTCATACTGTACAATATATCAAGGGAGAGTCGATATTTTACGCTTCTTCTCATTTTTTTTTCATGCTCTCAACCTAATTTACTTTCGCGCAAAAAAAAAGCGAGTTTCGTAATTTGCTTGACGTAAAAGCGTTGACCCTTCTTCTTCGTGGCTTTGAAAGAGAGGGAGAGAGAAAAAAAACGCGCTTGATTGTTCGCCATTTGGGTGCGATTATATATACGTTTTTTTCGGTAATTATTGGTTGTTGGCTCGGGAAAAAAAATAACATTGAATTTCGGAGCGATTTTAAATAATAATTCGCTGCTTTTTTCTCATCTCACGCACGAGAGAGAGAAAGAGAGAGATCGGTAACTAATTAATTTCCTATTAAAACTCCGCGATTTGAATTTCATCGATCTGCCTTTTAAAAAGGCATCAATATTTTCGTTGGCAATAACACCACGAAAACCGGGCGTACCGGCTTTCGATTTTTCTTTTCAATTCGGATAAACCAATTTTGCGTTGACAATATTAAGTACTTTTCAATAACGCGCATCAAACGTGAAAACAGCAGAAAAAAAGTTTTTTTTTTTCAGTCCCAAACAAACACTCAAATTAGTCCAATCTTTCACGCAGCCTTATCGCCTATCCGGTGACCAAAACCTATATCACCACGAAAAAAAAAGAGCGTCACTCGTGCGTATCATAATGATTTTACAAGTGGAAAAGTTCGTGGAAGTTATGCAAGTGAAAAACTATAAAATGGAAAAGCCATAAATGTACTGTCTATAAATAAACTTTGCGCGTATAACAAGCAGGATCCTTGGGTGAAATGAATGGTTGCAGGACGAGTCGTATTTCGCGAACTAGGCTGGCAGTGAGAGAGAGAGAAGAAAGGAGTAGTATACACATATATAACGCGTTTTCTTGCTGCGGCGGCATTGACGTCACGAGTGTGCCGAGCCCGTGCGTCAGAGCTTCCAGTGTGCGGCCCAAAGAAACAAGAAAGTTTCGATTGAATGATCGCGCTGAGAGAGAGAAAGAGAGAGAAAGAGGCTATAGCAGTGCTTTGACTCCTTTTCTCGCGCCGACCACGCTAGTTATTCAGCCAATTGCTGATTTATTGCTCAGATATGTATGCTATATATGCAAACCACATGTGTTTTCGGTATTTATAGCGAAGGGTTGAGAGCGAGAGCAGGTTTTGCTCGCTGAAAAGGGATCCTGTCTTTGATCTTTCCGTTTCTTTCATTCATTTTTTTTTTTTTTTTGCAAGGGGAAGAGTTGCATATGCATTTTTTGTACACGAGGAAGTATATACTCGTTTGAAGGTTCTTCTTATTCGCCTTTTTTTCTCTTCACTTCGTTTAACGCTTATTTATACACCGATCGTCTCACTGATGGAAAGTGAAGTTGCGAAAACGAAAAGTGATATCCGCGTTCGATCGAATTAATCCGGTTTTATGTATGGAGCCGTTTTTTCTCTCGTTCTTCGCGATTCAAAAAAAAAGTACTTGTGAAAATCATCGGCCAAATTTCGCAGACGTCAAACTGTAGTTTCCTACAGCGAGAAAAGTTGACAGTCAACGTCGAATTATTCAAATTAAAACAGAGCACATATCGAGTAGTAAATAAAAAAAAAAGACGAAACGAGAACGAAGCACGGTATCGTTAATTTTTTTTTCTAAGTGTCACACACCGAGAAACTCGTAATTGACTAATTCTGCCTCGTTTTATTTTTTCAATAATAGCTCTATACAAAGTCTAATTTAAAAATAGCCTGCGTCCTCTATTCCACCAATTAGGAGTCATTAATTTCCGTCGCCTTTTTCGCTGTGCACGAAATCGAACGCACGCGATGATAAATGTATCTTTTTCAGTACTGCACTCGATCGTCGCACAGACGATATCTTGCGATGATACGTATCAAGTTTTTCCCTACTGCATTATATTCGCCTGAATGAGCGTCGCCGTCCCCAATTTTCGTCTACTACTGTTGGCACGTAATCAGTTCAATTGCGCGACCGTGTCTGAAGCGCCAATTGGAAACAACAATGTGCTAGACGTGTATCGCCAATTGATCTTCATTATCTCATTATTGCCGTATTCCACTGACATCTTTTATTTTTGATACGAAGGGCTACTTGCGGGTTCTCTGGGCTCTTGAAAAGTGAGAATCGCTACAAGTGAACTTGTAATTTTCGATATATTTTTATATAGATTTTCAAATTTTTTAGGCTTTTTCAAAGCATTTGATGTATCATTTGATCATAGACTTTCAAAGCTTTTTCGAAATAATTTTGTTGGCATTTGATTAAGTTTTAATCAGTCAAAGAGTACAATTTTTTATTCCCGACTTACAATCGTTAAAATCTATATTTTCCATATTTGTGGATAGAAAAATCACATAATGTGAATAGAAGATTCATTTTTTCTACATTTAATAACAAAAATTTATTTTTGATCTGAATTTTGATTTCCTTTGCTTCATCCCTTTTATTTGAATGTTTTTTTCGACGTTAAAAATGACATTAAATGTATATTCGGTTAAAAGTGACAAGCAAAAGAATTTCGATTTTCAAATATTGGAATCTTGAAAACAGTGAAGTTTTTCGTGAGGATATCATTATCATGAAGCTAGTTTTTTTCTTTTCCATCATGAATTTCATAATAATCAAGTTGAACGTTGGAGGCAAGTTTAGCAAAAAGTTATAAGCAAATAAAACTCGATTTAAAAAAATGAATTCAAAAATTATTAAAATCTTTGTGAAGTTGCTTATTAATTTAAATATAGTAGGGAGTTGTAATATAGTTAATTTTTTTTCTTTATCATAATTTTTATAATATCTTAAACTCAATATTGCAGGCGAGTTTGGTAAAAAGTGGCCAAAACCTAAAACTGGATATTTAAAAAACTGGAATTCTGAAAATTATTGAAATCTAATCTGTTTCACCATGTATTTCGTTATAATGAGAAAAAAGTCATTGATTGCTCCACATTAAAATTGATGGTTATCACTGTCAAGCTGCGAATAAAAAGTTCGACATTGAGACCAGCCCCTTCATTTTCGCAATTTATTTGTTGCCAATGGAATTTCCCGAAAATTTAATTTAAAAAACAACAACAGTTAATTAAAAGATCGAAGGTGACGGTTACTCAACCGAAAATTCCAGTGAGAATCTGCCGGCACTGTTGTATATAACTGGATTTTGCACTTCCGCACGAGGACGAGACGCGAGAGAGAAGAAGAATTTGCAACTCGAAGCGGAATACGGCATTGAGAAGATCGGGTGCATACACCTGCGCGCACGAGTGTCTGTCATTGAGTCATTCTATGTACACATACTTTGTGAAATATGCTTAGTTTATTTCTCTCTCTCTCTCTCTCTCTCTCTCTCTCTCTCTCTCTCTCTCTCTCTTTTGAATATGCGGCGAATGTTCGAGTTAGCTACATAAGTGGTGTAGAAACCTTGATGTACACAGTGAAGGTAAAAGTATGGATGGAACGAATTTTATTCGAGTTTTATTCGATTTGAAAGACGTGCGCCTTTTTTTTAGAAAAATAAAGTTATTCCGAAAACTCATTATTCAAACTATTATATCTATTAACCTCTCGCAAAATTATCTCGCACTTTTATCATCTTCTAAAATTTTTTTAATTGGTTTTGATTTACGAAAACCGCCACACACAGCTTTCTCGGAAATCCACAGCTCTACTTTAGAAAAAAAAGTGACTCAGACTTTTACGATTCACAAAGATTGCCATTTATTACTTTTCTAAAAAAAAATCGTAGCATCGTCAATAAATCCAAATTATTTAGAGGAAGAAGAAGTGTTTACCGAGGCTCGCATCCCACGATCGTGATGATGATGATGATGATGATGATGATGATGATGATGATGATGATGATCGCTGACCTACATATTGAGCAGAACAGCCACTTCCGCGGCTGGGGGACAACAATGCCGAAAAGTTGGCGTAAAGCCCACAAGGTTGTTGTTTTTTTTTTTCGTATATATCGAAGTGCACGCATCGCGGACGAGAGAGCTGCGAATCGCGGTAACGGCCAATGCCATGCAGGCATATTATATAGAGAAAACGTTGCGAGGCGCGAAAAGCTATACAACACACACCGCGATTGCCGATGGAATTGGGTCAGTGTCAGGCACAAGGATACACACGACATCGTCCCACTTGTATGTTAGTGTGTGTATATATTTTTTTTGTCTCTCTCTTTTTCAAATTTTTCGCCGGGTGTTTGACACGTTGCGAGCAAGGGGAATACTGAGTAGGACGAAACGTAGCGACATGTTATAGAACGCTTATCTATATGCTTTACCTGTTTCTCTCGTTTTTGCTAAACTCGTAAATAGAAGAATGCGTGCGTCAACTGCTCTTTTACGTGCTTGCGGCTAAATTGATTTTTCTTTTATGAGGGATGCTTAAAAGGTAAGAAACGATGCGACATGGCCGTGCGAGACACGCTTTTAAATATATACGACTTGGAAATAGGCGCGGAATTGGACGAGAAAAATAGAGAAACGATGAAGTTGATTTTTCCTCTTTGTTTGTGGAATTGCCAGAGGAATGATCGCAGTTGCGATAAGATTGGATATATTTAGAAAATTGAATGATTGTTTTGTGATTGCGAAGAGCAAATATTTTGTCAATGTGTAAGACTGGAAAAAAAAGTATTCTCGCAAATAGTGAAGATCGCAGAAATTCTTTCTTTCTTTTTTATAATAATTAATTGACACAACGGAATGCAATGAAATTTTCAAGGATCGAACGATGAGAAATATACCAAGAAACATAAGAACAATGTACTATTGTGTCAAGTGTCATTGCAAAGCAAAAGCAATAAAAAGCAATTATATATACACCGAACTGTTTTGTTTTCTTTTTCTAGATCTAATTATTATAACTACCGCAGTAATCTCAAGAGTATAGTTGCGCAGTTGGAGCAACCGCGCGCAGCAATGTGTGTATAATTGCAGAGCATGGTTTCCCATCCTCGATTTTTCTCGCGGATATACAGTTGGTTAAGAAGAAAAACGAGGGAGGGAGATGCATTTTGCATGAGCGTAGTCCATTAGGTTGTATTACGTCAATGCAAATCGAAAGAAATAAAACGAAGGAAAGTAGATTACCGAAAGGACGATCGAGAATGGAAGTTTGTCATTGTTGCTTGATGGCCATTAAAGAGTTTTATCGTTTCTGAAAAAGATCCCTGCGGGCCTCTATATCGCTTCAAAAGGCAATGTAACCTTCATGCCTTTCTTTTTCTCTCTTTTTTTTTGTCGTATTGTTCGACGATATACGGAAAGAAAAAGTTCAATTGTCTCTAATAGCGATGGTTGTGCTTCTAATGAGATTTCAAATATTTGAACGAGGCGCTTGCGTCAGCGCGCGCGCGATTAACAAAAATTCAATCTTGTAAAAGAGAGAGAGAAAGATCTGTTGACTTGCCGCCACGCAGATTTGCATATTCAATAGGCCCCCATAGGCACGTGTACTTGTCGTAAATTGGCTTACAAAAGTGTTCGGTCAGTTCGTTCTTTTTATTCTTCTTCTTCTTCGTTCGCGCGGTTATTATGAAAATTGCTTGGGCGTGAAGATACTCCGAAAACCATTTTTTGATTCGTACCGCACAAGTTGTTCAAGTTGTGCAAGTGTATATGGCAAAAGACGCGCGAGCGACTAAACAATTTTAGTTTTTATTACTTTTTTACAACTTCGCCGTCGCTGCAAGTCTTGTCAACAATTTTTATCGTTCTTTTTTTTTGTGTTCTGTTATTGTTTCGTTGACGTAGTTGAAGTAAATATTTCAATGGTGTCAGTTTGTAAAAACAAGTTCGTAATTCACAATTCTTATCGGTTAAATTTCAACGTTTCACTCAAAACCGCGATATATTTATGAATTAACATTTGCAATTGCACAAATTCGATTCCCCTTCAAAACTCATTTTCAGACTAAATGAAAAAAAGAGAATAATAAATCAAAAAATACTCACAAACTCCAAACCTCGAGTAGTTCATCGTCGCCCATTGCACAACACCAAAAAAAAAATCTCCTCAGCTTCAAAGGTTGAGTATGTATAACGTTTGATCCAGCGCAGCACTCAATTCGCGCAGCAGTTAACTGAATCAACGAGAGAGCACGCAGCGAGCGAGAGAGAGAGAGAGAGAGACAGAGAGAAATCTCGCGCCGGTGAAATCTCCTATCTGCCGAATTATCAGCGTCCCACACTAAGGACCCGCGTCATCGTCGCCCCGCGCTCGCCTTTCTTATCAGCGCTGACGACTTTCATTCTACTCCTCTCTCGCTGTGTTCCTTTCGAAAAATTGTTTTTTTTTTTAATCGCGCCAGATTGCCAGATGTCCATTATACTCGTGGTTACATTTGTGTACGAGATATAAGCGTATATGTATATATAAAATGATCATGTGACTATAATATTAAACACACGTGCGGCCGCGTGCGAGAACGCCGCACGACTGACTGCGCGCTTTATAAGTTGCCACTCGCCGCGCGCGAAATGAAACGAAAGAGAGAAAAAAAAACTTACGCCGACCACGACGACGACACAAGCGCCACGCGTTTTCGCAGTCTGATGTGCGAGATATATCAATAAAAAGAGAGCTTTTGCGTGCAACGCGATTATTTCACGTGTATGTACAAATTTATTCGTATGAAAAATGAAATACAGAAGGATGGATAAACTACAGAATCTCGTAGATCTCGAGGTCGCAGAATTCTTCCGCGTCGGAAGCGTCGATTTCTTCGCCGTCTAATCTGTAAGGTTTCACCCAGGTTGTCAAATCGATACCGGTATCGATATTTTTGAAGGTAGTCTCGAGATGCGGACGCGTCACCAGCAGACATTTGCTCTTGATGTTGCGTTTGAGGAACTGCCAAATCTCGATTTGCTTCTCGTCCGACACGTAGAACTCGAAGGCGTTGTTGATGACGATCACGTCGGCGGATTTGACAACATCATCGGAGTCTTCGATTTTTTTGCACATCACTTCTATCCTGTCTTGCAACTCATACTTCTTGATGATTTCATTCTGCAGCCTGCACAGATCTTCGTTCATCTCCACGCCGATTATCCGCGACGCATCGGTAAGGACGTAGGCCTATACAAATTTATTCGCCTGAGTTTGAATTGCGTGACTTGGCGCTTTCAATTGGATTTTAATAGAATGACTCGACTTACTCCGTACAGAACAGCTCCTAATCTGGATCCAACATCTAACACGATTTTGTTTTCTAATGTGGGCAGACGGTCGTTGAATACGTAATACAAAGCTTTCCTTGACATGGAGTGAGATATGAATACTTGAAAAGTATAATTTAACACATTTTACTTGGAAAATGAAGAAAATTTAAAAAGAAGCATTGAACAAATATTGCTAACTTACTCAAAGGTTCGATATTTCTTGATTTACAGTCCATGCAATAATTTCTCTTGAGTTTGCCATCCTCGACAAGATCCTCGACATCATCATCATCATACAAAAACTCATCGACATGCACTGTTATGTTGGACAAACAATCAGCATTCTGCAAATTCAGATTATTATGAAAATTATGTGTTTGAAAGTTAGTGACATTTTATAAAAGTACAAGCAAATAGTTTTACCTCTCCAGTTGTCGGTGATGCAATTTTTTCAGAGGAAAGGATGGCACTCACAGGAACTTTTTTCTTGATCTCCTCAGCAATACTATTCAACGTAGTTATTGGATCATCCAGTAAACCTTCATGTTTTTCAGAACCATCTGAATCTAGAGGTAATAATTGTTGTGGATGAAAATTTCGAAATTACATGAAACTTGGCACTACAAAATTTGAAATCAATGACTTACCATCATTGTAGTATTCCTCTAAATCATTGTTAGATACCAATTGTTCAAAAGCGAATTCGATAAACTTGACCTTCTCCTTCTTGTCAACAGAAGTAACCAGAGCTTTGAATTTCTCTTTGGCTTCTTTCAGAGATATCGAGTGTTTTTCCGACATTGCTCACTAAACTAGCACTCGACAATATCACGAGAATATCACAGTTTTTGCTAACAGACCGTGTTTTTACCACCAAACACGTGGAGCTCGCGCAGAAAAACACGTTGCCAACCTAACCTAACTCGCCGTTGCCATGACAACCCTGTATCGCAATTATCATGCGCGCGACTTATGATTCACCGCGTGAACAAATTGGATTTGGGAAAGCGCGAATTATACTTAATAATACCATACAAAAACAATTCATTTAAGACAATTGAATTCTTATCAACTAACAAGCTGCTAACCATAATATTTACTCATTTGCCATACGTGCGTGAAAGAAATTATCGTCGTTACCTTCAACTTGAACACTCAATTTTCTAAACAGCTTGCCGCCAACAACAATACGATCTACGAACCATTGACTTACTTCCGCGATCGTCAAGTTGTTTATTGCTGAAATTCGTTGGACGCAGCGCTCGTCGAAAAACGGAATTTCACAATTTATCGCGAACCAGTTCCTGTCGACCTCGTTTTTCAAATTCATATCGTCGATTATCAGTCGCGATTGAACGAAATTACGTTTTTTAACGTCGAATTCTTCCGTCGTCATCCGGGATAATGAAGTGCCGACGAATTCTTTTACGAAATTTTCGATTCTCTCGTTTACGCGCTCGATTGTCGACTTGTTAATCGGACTTTGCACGCAGATAATAAAACCACTGGGGTTTCCCGCGAATGAGACTTCATAGCCCAGTTGCTCCACAGTCCTTAGTTGGTAAAATAACGGCTCTTCGATGAGAAACTGCAATAAATTTGAATTTAATTACTTACAAATAAGAATTATAATAACAGTGATGTATAAATTACCACTAGAAACTCTTGAAACACCGGCAAGGAAAATTTGGAGTATTCAAGGTTCGTTTGATAAAAGTTTATCACGACGGAGTTGACGTCGGAAGTATTAAAATTTTTCACTCGGCAGCTCATTTCACCGATTGGCAAATGGCGCACTTGCACATCATCTGTCGTGTTGGTAATTTCACACGGTGCAGATAAGTTGAGAATATTGATTGATTGACAAATCAATTTTAAAGCTTCGTCCTGTGTGACGTTACCTTGCACGAGACTCTCAGTTTGAAAATTACTCGTCAATCGTTTTGAAAAGATCAAAAATTGCTTCAAATTAATGCTTGACAACTCTGAATATTTTTCATTTGACATCCAAAAATTCAGCTCGATCGTCTTTGATAGAATTTCACTGAAAATCACATCTTTTTTGTGAAAAAAAAAAGTTCATAAGAACAATTATCATGCACTATGCCATATACATACCTCGCGAGAGCTTCCGGGCGGTATAAAACACTAGAGTAGTAATTCAACAATTGATTCTTGGCAATATCAAACAGTTTTTGCGTGATTAGCACATCAAATTCCGCTATACTCTCAACAATTATCCTCAGCACGACCTATCAACAAAATCACACATAGTTACACCGTTTTGATCAACTAACCCGCTATTATAAATGCAAAAAATGTATATTTACTGGAATGTTTTGATTGAAGCCCTTAACTCTAACAAGCAAATCAGCGCAAGTAGCCGAGACATTATAAGTTAAGCTTAAAGCGTACTTTGCATCGTATAAAAGCTCCAAAAGCAATTCGTGCAGCAAAATCTCAAACAAACGCGTCATTACGCAGCTGCATCAACAATAATATTTTGGGTTATTAATAAGCCATAGACTGCGTCTTCTATAATACGCTTACCAGTTGAGAGAATTAAGTATCGGCCTGCTAATTAAACGAAGGTATACGCAGCAATAGGGCAGACGGAATCTCGAATCTGCTTTGTACCATATTTTTATTTGATCGTCGTCTTTGATTTTCACTGGATATTTTGGAATCTCATTTGGTAATTTTATCAGGCTAAAATCAGTTGGGATGAGCGTATTCGTCGGAGGTATGATAAATTCAGCTATCGAATTGATTTCTCTCCAAAGTGCAATCCAGTCTTTGGGTATTTCATCGACTGAATATTTGATGCGATACCATCGTTCAGTGTGATCTAATTCTCGCTCATCGAACTTTTTATTGGCATGCACGATAAACGCATTATCCGGCGTCAAGCACTCGAGTAAATTCCGAATGCACCGGGGATTATATTCGAAGTAAAGTCGATCGCCGCTGAGATAATACTTCGGAGGGTAAAGATGCATGTTGTAACACGAATTCCGCACGTTAGCCGCAACTGAGATATCTTCGGCATACCTGCAAATCGGCGATAGGAATGTGTAGATATTCGCGAGGTTCAAAATAAATATTAAGTGTCATCCGCGCGCTACGCTATATATAATAAATTGGCTCCCTCGAAAGTGTTTCATCTTCTTTATAGTGTCCACGCGTGATATAATGATGTATCTGATACGAAAATCAAAAGTCGAGATTACCACCTGTTATTTAAAAAAAAAGTTTCAGTTCAATTGATGTAATTTTGAGAAAGTTATTTGGAAAACAAGATTTTTTCACTTCACGTTTTCTCGGACAACACAGTGTCACAGTTTTTGTATATAAATTACTTCATTTGTTGTGTTGAAGATCGAAGTAATATTGATAAATTACTTAACTTTTGTTTGTATGTACTAATTTTTTCAATTTTTCAAATTGTGATGTTAAATCAAAATGTACAATTAATTTATACTAAAAATTCATTGTCAATACAAAGTTACAGCAGTTTACGCTTAATAATAAACAATCTTTTTTTTTAAAATTGCTATTGAAAAACAGCTGTAAAATTTTTTCTAGTCGATGGATCTGCTTGAAAACAATTTTTCCACCTTCGTTCACCAATTTCCAAACATATAAAAAAAGATTCATCAAAATTTATCGTGTAGAGAAGTATAATATCGATTGACAGTACATACACACACAGACAGTGACATCATAAAAACGTAACTTTGTCGTCTCCCCATGATTTCTAATGAAAGATATATAAAAAAATTATTCATTGATCATGCAGGAGGTTTAGATCTTACAATAAAAACAAGATTGAAGCATAAAATGATAAAAACAAAAAAAATATGGTGAAAAAACCAAAATTTTTAAAAAAAGCGAAAACATAGCTTCCTTTCCAAGGAAGCAAAACAATGAATGAACCAAAAAATTGCTGCTTCATTTTGATGGAATGGTGAACATTGATTATTGTCAATTTCATAATTAATAAACAGACAACAGGATACTGTTAGTGTTCATAGAACGGAAATAATTAGTTGGTCACGTAGTTATTTCTTCTGATACACATTTGAATATCTACATAAGCAAAATCAATTTGCTCATTTACTTGACAATTCGTATAAATATATGAATATATACAACCACATACTCGAATCGGTTCTTCGCCACTCGTCGCATCTCGTCAAACGCATTTTCATGCAATCCTTCACGTCGCAGCGTATTTACGTAACAAAATACAGCCTCGAGTACATTCTTCAGAGGCGTATTCTCGTCTCGAAGCGTCAAGCGCAGCGCCAAAGAGGAATAAAACGAGTACGATTGCAGATTAGCGCTCGTTCGGCTGCAAAGCTCTTTATCTCGCAGGTAATGGCTCAGCGAGCCTTTTCCCTCGCGCTCGATTAACCGCACAATGTAATTCAGTGGCTTGGCTTCGTATGATTGCCACTGAGGCGGCAGTATCCATTTCAGTTCTACCTGCAAAATTACAATTGTGCGTGTATAAAAGAGAGAAAAATTGTCGTGAGATTGTTCGACTATTTTTTTACCTCGCAGGTATTGTCGACTGGCTTGATTCTATATATTTTTCCGAATTTTTTCGGATTTATGGAATTCAAACCCGAATGCCTCGTAAAATCGTCGGGTGGTAAATTGTTGCAGGGTACGATACCGAAAGAATTGGTAACCGCATTTTCTAAAGTATCTAACGTTAGTGGAGCCTAAAATAATAACAGCGATTCAAAATGACAACTGCAGAGTGACACGATATGGCTTCAATATTTACTTGCACAACCAATCTCATACGGTGAGCGCTGTAATGCCTCTTCCAAAACTTCATCAAAATCAATCTCAAAGTGTGTTCGTCGACATTATCGCGCAGACTAATGAGATTCCCACAGGAGAATTTCGAGGCAGGATGATCGTCGTTCGGAATTATTCGAAAAAGTCGCTTCGCCACGTCGCAACCCAACGAAGCTCCCAGCAAAAATTCTTGCAAGCAAAACGCAATTATAAATGTTAATGCACATATATGTCATGTAATAGAATACGCATACGTATTTGCATACCGTTATCCACAGCCTGCAATTGCCGCGACACTGATTCGTCGTCGATCAGCCGCGGACTGGCTAGAAAGTTTGCAATCCGATCCATAGCCGGCAACAAGATGCTTGGCTGCTGCTGCTGCTGCTGCTGGATATCCAATAAGTATTCGGTTCTCTCGCTGCCAGTCTCCGCGTGGATCCTGCCACCATCACTCTCGTATTCATTTCTCTATGTGAATAATGAGATTTTCTAGAAATTATTGTTTTTCTCGCGATTATTTCAATGCTGCACCTGTGGGTATCTTTTCGAGGTCGAGTGAACGATCGCGTGCTCGAGGAGATGTGCCGCGCCTTGAACTTGGATCGGATCGCTGAAGCTGCCAACGTCGATGCATAGTCCGCAAGCTGCCTAATGGGCAAGTATGTATGTACAATGAAGCTTTAAAACCGCGATATAGTTGTATTATGGATAACTGGCTTACCATTTTTCCGATTGAATTGTCATCGATTTTACTGCATTCCAAATCTGATATTAATAGAGCTATCAATCCGTTCTGTAGTTTTATAACTTTGTACTGTTTTTTGTCGTTCGTGGATTTTATAGGAGCATCGAGATACTCCACTTTTTGCCTAACTTCTTCATCTGCACAATATTTCCGCTCCATCTTCAGTCTGCTTCTGCATCAATTATTTTTTTGTTGATACTTGCATCGACGCAGTATGAATCACTCATTTTTTTCGAGTGCTGATCGTTATGCAACGTGCGTCTGAAGTATACATATCGTAAAGAGGTGGCGTTTATCTTCTAATTGCATTGTCGCTTTATCGTTTTCTTATCATCCATCAATGAATTCACTGGTCAACGATAAAAAAAAATTGAATTTTACGTACAAATCGTATAGTTATTTTCTGATATCCTCTTGTATTTTTGAGTTTTCGCGCCTTTGTTCGCCATATTTTTCCCAGCTGCGGTCTCGTCATAAATCACTGATGTCAGTCGCACAACTCGCTGAACTCGCCCAATCCTCGCACACTTACACACTTATACGCACTTACGTTCAGTCCAGCCAGTGCTGTGCTAAGGTGGGCCACAAACAAAAACATGGACGCCGTGGCCGTCGAGGTGGTGAATTCGTCGGAGGAGCCGAAATCGGAGGACGAGGTAATGCCGGAACAAATAGATGTTTGCCGAATATGCCTCCTCGGCAATTCTTCGATGAGGGGCCTCTTCCACGATGACAGCAACATCATGCTCTCGCAAAAAGTCATGGCTCTCGCTAACGTTAAGGTTAGGATTTTTGCGAACCTCTAGGTTAAACTCTATGTTCTCATTTTTAGCGAGTTTCCGACTGCTTTTTTTATTTGTTCGATTGGAAAAAACTCGAGTGGCGTTTGTTTTCGAATTAGCAAACACCTGCCGTACGATTATTCACTTGTGGCCGTTGGTTTTCGAAGGTGTTGTTCTTTTCGTTTGTTTTTTGTTGTTTGCTTGATTGAATTTTTTTTTTTCAACACACAAAGATGAACCTCGTAAATGTCTGTGCATTTTTGTAGCTTTGGTTTTCAATTATTACCGCCTACCTCTCGTAGTTGATGGTGATAAATAATTTATGCAGTATTGGCAAGCATTACCTAGTACTCATTTGTAAAAACCTGTTGAGTAACTCTTCCATTCAAGTTTTATACTTGTGATTAGTTTCATGCAATCTGTATGATTTTACATAACACACAAGGAATTTAATGATGAATATTTTTCCAGATTATGCCTGGAGATGGATTACCCTCTCACATTTGTGCTGATTGTTCCGACAAGCTTGAATCAGCTTATAAGTTTAAGCTACAAGTCGAGCAAGCTGACTCAGTGCTGAGAGAGAAGGTGGACTCTTTACACATGAAAGAAGAATTCTTTTTTAATCAAGTGAACCTAGATCATCATAGAAACGATGTTGGTGAAAATAGTCAAGAAAGTTTGATTTTGAAAGAGCACATGGATCTATTGACTGAGAAAATTGATGAGGAGGTGCTGCAAACTGAAGATGGTGAAAAAAAAGAAGATGCAATGATGGATGATCAAGTAGTAGAAACACACGGTAACAAAGAAGAAGGACAAGAGTTTTCTCAAAATAGCGATGGAATTTCAATTGAAATTCATCAAGAGTTGGATGTTGAGCAAGAGCAAGAAGTACCAAACGAACAGAATAATCAATTTGAAACAGAAGAGCTGCAAGATTTGCAAGAGTTGCAGGATGATTTGAATCAAGTGCACCAGATGGCCCTTGATGAACACAATTATGTAGCAGATGTACAGCGGTGTGAGAATGTAGCACAGGTAAATTTTTCGTCACATTGATATATTAATGACATTACTTTTTTTTTCTAATGATATTGTGTTTAATAGGAGCCAAAAAACAACATTGAAGAAATAAAGGAAGAAGAGGATTCATTGAATGAAAAACCAGAAGTTTTTGATACACCCAATGAGGCACAGCCAAACGAAGCAACGCGTCGTAGTCAGCGTAAAATAAATCAGAGAAAAGCTCGAGAAAACGATGAAGTGAATTATTTTGAAAACCTAAATCTTAGTTCAAGATTGAAACAAGTTCATGCAGACAAGTCGGAAAAAGTTTACTTTATGTGTTTTGTATGCGACAGACAATTTTTATCCAAAGACGTTTTAAGAGAGCACATGCAGACGCACGAAGAACTGAGGAAAAGTTTTCCAATTGTCAAACGAACATCGGAAAAGGCGCCAATTGTTCCGACAAGCTCGTCCCCTTCAAAGTCATCAACAAGTGGAAAACAGCCAAACACTTGTCCTCATTGTGGCAAAGAGTATCTTTACGTCATATCATTCAAAAAGCACTTGCAACAGCATGAAAAAGATAAAGGCGAGGTCAAGGATGAAGTGATGCCTTTGGAAGTGTCTTTCAGAGAAGATGATGATACGCTCGATTATCACGACGGGTACGAAGACAATCCAATGGATTATGATAATTACGAAAAAATAAAAGAAGAGGAAGATGCACAAATAAAGAACGATACGAATTGCTTATTGAAATGCAGTGTATGCGCGGAAGCTTTCGACGCGGTTGAAAAATTGAAAGATCATCGAATGAAACACGTAGTTGAAGGTGTACTCAGCGAACAAGATCTTGAAACTGTCGCGGAAACTAACATATCTGGTAAGCAAGATTAAATGTTTTTTAAACTTTCAAGCATGTATTAACATAATAATTTATTTCCAGATATTATAGAAAATCCAAAGGAACAAATCGTAAACAACAAACAAGATATCAAAGACGTAAAACCACAAATCAGAAAGTTCGTATCTAGTCTTGCGAAGTACGACTGTCAAGTCTGCCACGAATCCTTCAACAGAAAAGATCTTTTACGAAAACACGCTGAGATGCACGCGACCAATTTGAAAGTTTTGAAGAATTTCCAATGCACGCAGTGCAATAAGTTATTTAACAACGAGTTGACTCTTCGTAATCATCTTATTGCGACGAGCCACAAGACGATAATGCAAGGGCAAGAATACGATCCAAATAAGAGGATTAAAAGGTCAGCTGCCAAAGCAGCGCAGAAAATCATCGATCAGATCAAGAATTTAGACGAGTCCGAAGATGAGCCGGATAAAGTAGAGGATGATAGAGATTTTGAAGAGAGTATAGAGATATCGCCTGTAGTAGAAGACATTCAATTGGTAATTATAAATGGAATCAAATGAATTCGCTAAATGATTCGTTGACTTATATTTACGTTTGTTTTCAGAATTTACTACAACATGTAGCCAAGAAAACACAACGGAGTCCAAAGATTTACAGTTGTGCGACGTGCAACTTGAAGCTTCCTTCGAAGCAGGCCCTCGATAAGCACATGGAGTTGCACTCAAAAGATGAAAGTTCAAGTAAATCTGAAGCAACGAAGAAGGAAGAAGTACCAGCTAGAAAAGAATTTGACGACGACGAAGAAGATGACGATGACTTTGAAGGTGGTCTTGATTGGCCTATGGACAGTCACGAATGTCCCACGTGCAAGAAAAAGTACAGCACGAAAAAGTCACTACTCCGCCATCAACTGTTGCACGAGGAGCCAAATTTCGAGTGCGATATCTGCAACGTCAAGTTTTACAGGAAAGACAAACTAAAAGCGCACTACGATAAGTGCGCTGAGAAAAATCCTGATCAAGTGCGAAAATGTAACATCTGCGGGGACACGTTTGAAAACAATGAAATTCTCAAGGAGCATCGAACAAAACACGTAATAGAAGGTATCTTAACGGAAGAGGACTTACAGGAAATTGAGCCCAAAGCAGATGATAATGATTGCGAGAAGGCCCCAAGAAAGAGGCGGACGGATATCGTAGGGCTTGAGTGTCAA
The DNA here is from genome assembly GCA_035047105.1 of Galeopsomyia nigrocyanea. Taxonomy (NCBI): domain Eukaryota; kingdom Metazoa; phylum Arthropoda; class Insecta; order Hymenoptera; family Eulophidae; genus Galeopsomyia; species Galeopsomyia nigrocyanea. The sequence goes on from JAWWMK010032381.1 coordinate 26,181, forward strand.
GAGTGCAATAAACGTTATACTTCCAGAAAAGGATTGCTGAGGCATATACAGGTGAGCATCCGTTTAATACGGTTTAACATGTATCTTAGATGCGCAACGAACATAAAATTAACAAATCTTTTTTTTTTCAGGTACACGAAGGCAAAAAATATCTGTGCGACATTTGTCCAAAAAAATTTTACCGTCGCGAGCATCTAAAGCTGCACGTAGCTAAGCACAACATGATCAAGCCATACAAGTGCCTCAGGTGCCCAAAACGTTTTATCAAAGAGGAGCAAATGAAGAATCACTTGCTGAAGCACGAGCGAGTAACGAAGAAGCCTAAAGAGTCCGACACACCAAAACGCTTCCTTTGTGAAATATGCTCCAAGAGTTTTACACAGTCGACGACCCTCATAGCTCATCTTCGAGCTCACAACGGCATTAAACCTTACGTTTGCGAGGTTTGCTCCAGGCCATTCACCACCAATGCTTATCTCAAAATGCACATGCGCACCCACACCCAGGAACGACCATACATCTGCCAGTATTGCTCGAGAGCTTTTGCAAGAGCAGATACGTTAGCCAATCATTTGACTTCTCACACTGGAGAGGCCAAGTATAGTTGTAAATACTGTCCAAAGCATTTTAGGAGACTAAAGTCGTTGAAAGAGCATGTGTTCATACACACCGGACAAAGGCCCTATGCTTGCCCTACCTGCGACAGGAGGTTCAATAACAACGGCAGCAGGTATGCCCACAGCAAGAGATGCAAACAAAATCTCGTCCAGGGCAGGCAGAACAATCAGATTTCCGTGCAGGATCTACGAGTGCAAGAGCAAGAGGAACAAGACGAGCAACAGCTGCAATTAGATGAAACGCAGGAGTTGAGGTTGCAACAGGCAACGATAAGTCAAGCTCAGATTATCAAACCACAGAACATTAAGACTATCACCTTCGCCAGACCTGGGGCGACTATCGAGCAGTCGCACGTACTGACTAATCAGGACGTTTATATGCCGCTTATTTTTGTAGGTAGCGAGGAGCTGATTGCTCTGTCTGAAGGCAACAAGATTTTCACGAGTTAGGAGGCGAGACACTGTGATTTACTGTAAAAAAAATGACTGTGTGGATGGCTCTTTTTGTATTATAATTTTTCCATTGACCTTAGAAACTATATGCAGTGTATTACTGCATACTTAGAATTTCATTCCTTAAAAATAGCTTTGTACGTCAATCTAGTAAGAAGACAGTCAATAGTAATTTTTCATTATCGTTTCAACGTATATTGAAATATTAATACAATTAATAATGGATAGATACATTTTTGCCAAGGCAAATCGAATGGGAGCAATAAAAATTGTTCTAAAGAGAATCAATTAAAAAAGAGCACTCTATGAATGTGAAACTTCTGAGTAATATCGAAGGTGACAATTCCTCTCGGAATAATCAGGAATTTCGCTTTTGATAGATGTATAATACTTGTAGTATGACTGTGTGTAACATAGATAATTTTATCTTTGACTTGAAAGAATGTACATGTATTGATGGTTGTATGTGCTCAGTAAATTGTTCGAGTATACAGAAAAAAAAGATAACTTTCTCAAATTTCTGTAAGTGATAATTGTAAATGTACAGAAAGAATTTACGAGAAGAATGATTTCACAGTTTTGAAAGAAAGAAAAAGGACGACACAAAGAATAATATAAATTCTAAGTAATTTGATTATTTTGAAATATGAATTAGTATGGAGTACATTCATTAGTTTGCGCATGAACTATATAAACTTGTATCCCTATTAAATTTTTTACTAAAATAATCTTGTATAAACAAAGTAATACGACTGAAACAATTAGAATTTTTAATCCGCCACAATCTGTAATATATCAATGTAATCTAAAGCCAGAAAAACCTTTTTCACATTAATCTAGAGTAATACAACTAGAATTATTTTTTTCTATTGAAATATTGTTGTGAATTAAGCTTTGTTGCTTTTTTGTACTGTATGCAAGCTTTACATTGTTAAACATTTAGCTTATTAGATGATTTTAGTTGGTTTCTTAATTTTTATACTTTTTTTCTAGTTCCAAATACACATTACAAATTCATATGAAACAATCAATAGATCATGACTATAACTTCTGAATCACATTTCTTGCTAGTAAGTTTCTTCAGTAGTGCGATTAAAAAAAAGTGATGTTATATAATTGCTGTAGCAGTTTTGTAATAATTAAGTACATTTTTATGAATTTAGTTTATAGCGTTTATTTTTATGATTTATTTTGTATGTAGTAGAACGATTTGTACTCCTGAAAATACCAATCAAATTGTAAATTTTCGAATACTTTCTCATGCAATAAAAACTGTATTGCACACATATTTTGGAATTTTTTTTTTTCAAAAACTCATTTTATAAAAAATATCAACATTTTTAGTTCTAAAACAATAATCCATTTTCAAAAAATTCTTCAAGGTGGATAAAAAATGTAATAAATTATATGAACAAAAAAAAACGTAAACATTATGCGTATTTTGCTTGCAAGATTGCTCCGAATTTCATCAAAACACAAACACGTGGTCAGCTGTAGTGGAATCAGCTGATCGGAACATGTGCTGCAATGTGCTGTGTGCGCGCGTCCGCGAGAGACCACGAGTGAAAATGAAAAGCCGACACTTGCGAGGTTTCACTAAATTTTAACATGATATTTAACAAATTTTACGTGGATTCAAGTGTTGAAATAGTCGTGATTGTAAAAGAACTATATTAACAAATATGTTTAACGTAATAAGAGGCTTGGCAACTGCCGCCGGCAGACGTAGTGGAAGATTTAACTCAAAAAAGTTAAGACCAAAGTTTATGAAAAAACAGAAACTGAAAACGCTGCCAAGTAAGTATAAATTAAATAAAAGAAAACTCGAAAAAATCTATAAAGAGGCAAAAGATGTAAAGAATGTCGCTTCAGTTTTGTGAAATATTGTAACTTTTTTCAAAGTTAACCTCCATCTTTTTCTTCTAAATCGTTTTAATTACGTTAGCAATGCATATTTGTCAATAAGTTAATAAATTAAATAAATATATCTACTTTGCAGTTTACAAATACCCTACAAGCAAACCTGGAACGCAACGAGTTTACGTATGGGGTTTGCAAGAACATGGTGCACTTGGTACAGTCAAGACAATCTCTTTTGCCGAAGAGAGTGTAGCATATGCTGGATTTCCTCATCGGTTGTCATTTGGTGAGTACAATGATGTGACTGATATTGCCACTGGATATGGTTTCACAGCTTTTGCTGTCAAGTCCAAAGATCATAGAATTGTCTACGGCAGTGGAATCAATTCTGACTCTCAATTAGGTAACTATCTATTCTTATTTATTATCTAACAGTTATTTGATTTATACTTGATCCAATTCTCAAAACTATTTTTCCAGGATATCATCCAAAGGATGAAAAGTCAAAAATTCCAATTGTCACTGAGCCAAGACCAGTATTCATGCCGTTGAAAAATAAGACAGCCAAAGTATTAGGACTTGCAGCTGGTAGAGCGCATCTTCTTATACTGACAGACGAAGGACTCTATACTCTGGGGAATAATGGCTATGGACAATGTGGACGACCAATAATTAACAATGAAGATTATTTAAAAAGTAGAGCTGTTCATTTTATACCAGACATGAAAGGAGTCAAGGTGAAGGCTGTTGCTGCTGGACAAGACCACAGGTTTGCTATCTTGTAGAACTTAACAATTAAAAAATGTAAGTGGGAAGTATCAATTAAAAAGATTTTTTTTAGCATGGTTGTGACTGAAAAGGGAGAAGTTTATGCCTTTGGCTGGGGTGCCGATGGTCAAACTGGTCTTGCACACTATCATAACGAATACAAGCCTTCATTGGTAAAAGGAGATCTGGCTGGTGAAAATATTGTCAAATTGGCATGTACTGCTGATTGTGTCTTGGCTCTCTCAGGTTTGTTCGGATTTTAGATATAATTTAAAAAATAACCAATCTTCCTTGACTGTCAATTTATTTCACAGATAAAGGCACAGTGTTTGGCTGGGGAAACACTGAATACTCACAGATACCAGTAGTAGGTGACAGTCAACAAATAAGCATAGCAACTGAAATAAAAATGTGCAGTGGTCTTGGTCAAATTGTGGACATAGCGTCTGGTGGGAGCTTTTGTATGGTTCTAAATAGTGAGTTTATAAAAGGCTTAATTAGTATAGTCTGCGAAGTCAAATTTTACTTTATGCAACTTTTCCAACAGGTGAGGGAGAGGTATTTGTGTGGGGTTTTGGAATTCTCGGACTAGGACCAGAAGTTCAAAGAGTTGGGAAGCCGACTTTGATACCCAAGACCCTCTTCGGCGTCAATGCTTATGAACCAAATACGAAAGTACGATTTATACTGTTAGAAAATCATGGGAATATATATATTTATGAATTTACAATAATTTATTAACTCAATTCCATAGGTAATTAAAATATTCAGCGGAATAAATCAACTAGGTGCTATAACGAACCAAGGAAATCTCTATATGTGGGGTCGAAACAAATACGGCGCGTTAGGACTTGGTCATCGAAACGATCAGTACTTCCCTTTAAAAGTGATTTTTAATTTTGATTGTTTAGTATCCAAGTAATATACAGCATGAATAGGTTCAATAATATTTCTACATCTTTTCAGGTTTCAATTGGTGCAATTGTACGAAAAATTAGTTGTGGAATTGATCACACGGTATCGCTTTGTAAACCTTACATTTGAAAGATGAAGCTTAATAGAAAATATTTTGGATATCAAGGCCTGAAGAACGGTTCAGCATTGTTGAAAACAACAAAATATTGTTACAAAAATTCTAAAAATTGTACAGACATGTTAATTTAAGCTTGATCGTTTTATACAATAAAACAAAAAATTGAATGGATATAGTAAATCTTTTTGTTTTCAAAACCTTAATAGTCAAAACAGTTTAAAAATTTTCCATAATTTTTATTCATTGCTATTAAAGTAATATTGAGCTTGTATGTATGTATGTATGTATGTATGTACATGAAGAAAATTATTTATTGCCCTATAAAATTGTTCAATGTTGAAGCATAAGAATACGGCAAAAACAGTCAAGGATTTAGCTTTTTTTACAAAAATTTACATATTAGAGTTCATTACCCTAAAAAGTTCATAAAGTGCGTAGAGATGCGTTTTGAGCTCGAACTTTCACGATACTAACATTCTGTCGAATTTTGGAAAAGAACGCGAGCGCTGGGACGCGAGTTGAGCCCGATATTTCGATAATATTCTTGTTTCTTTTAAGTAATATTACTTAAAAGAAATAAGAATGGCGAATACGAAATCATTGGTGTGAATAGTGTAGCTCGCCCGATGCCCACAAGTTTTTTGGAGATACCTGACGCGCGAAATCTGCAAATAAACGTTTATTTCTACAAAGTGTTTATAAAAAAAGTTGCAAAAGTTAGTTATTTATGATAAAATTTCCATTCTTGTTAAGTTTCACAGATTTCAAATAAACTTGCAAAAATATTTGCTTGTCTTTCTTCCATCAGAAAAACCTTGCCCCCGCTAGATCGATACGTCGATTGTTCAATCGACTCTTTCAACATTTGCAACTGAGGGTGATCTCTTTCGAGTTGAGATTCCAGCACTTAATAATACTGTGAATATGGCCCCCTAGATTTTAAGGGAAATTGTCTCAGACGTTAATATGATAACGGTAGTAATTACCCTATAATTATCCCTGACATCAGTAGTAATTTCCCATTTTCGATTTATCAACGAGAAATATGTAAAAATAACGATTGTTCTCGGTACTTTGACAAGTCGGTTTTCTTCAATAATTATTGATGAATTTTTATGATTGACGGCTGAAAATTAAGAAAATAAGATTTTAATGTTCCTCGTCAGCTCCCCGGAATCGCATTTTGTGTTCGTTGCACAGAATTCAAATAAAAATTAACGAATAATTTCGGTGTCGCGAGTGACGGGAAAATCAGTTCTTAATTTAGAAACTGCTCTTGCAACTTGGAAAACCTTGCGGGGGGCAAAGCAGCCAGCAAGTAAAAAACTAATACTTTTTACTACATGTAGTCCGCGCTGCTCGACGCAGCGTCGCATAGAACAGCCATCACTCTAAGAAAGACTCATTATATGTGTTTCCTGTAATTATTGCTAAATCGCATTGTATCAGGTAATTAATATTATGTTTATATTTGTTCAAATGCTCTCTCGAGCTCTCTTTTATATATAACTCAAAGTAAACTATTATTTGCGCAATTTTTAATAAGCAATAAGATAGTCAATTATCATTCTATAAAATTACAATAAAAACTTTGTATTACCTTCCAATATTATTTGCTAAATTATATAACAGTCATTATTTCCGCCCGGTTTGTTAAAGGCTAATCAAACGTAAATTTACTTAACAATTTTTTTTTTCAAATTCAATTCTTCAAAATGAAAAAAGTAAAGCTAAATGTATTTTTATCATTCGCGTGAAATATACCTACTTGCTCCAATTATTTTTAATTGATACTGAAGCATACTCTAGAGAAAAATGGATTAACAGTAGCACAAATAAATATAAATAATTCATACTACTCATTTTAAAAGTGATAATTAATCTATATTCTTTAGTAATTCTTTATAAAAAAGGTAATATAAATGTCTTATACTAATACGAACTAAATATATTTGTAAGGTTTCGATCTTCTTATTTCCGCATTATATTAGAAAAAAGTTCATTGTGATCCCATATTAGATATGAGAAAGTAATTAACGAACAAAATGAAAAATTACATTGAAATTATAGTATGGGTTGAAACATTATACATGCAAAATTTAAACCCACCCGATGAAATAATAATAAAATATAATAAAAAAAAACTAAAATTTGTACAGACGTATAGACCTAAGATTAGTATTGTTGTCTATTGTGTAAAAAAAGAACAATCTTTAAAAAAAAAACTGCATCCGCTCAAGCGCAAAGTACAAAAGTGGATGAATCATGGTAAGAATTTTCATGCCAATGGCAGTGTGCAGCGCCGAATGATGAATCAATTTGTTCAAATGTAAAGTCGAGCGAGCGTTGCGAGAAGAATTAGAGGAGCGACGAGTAACGTACTGGCACCACTCTTGCATACCAAGTTCTCGTACGATATTATGTATTTTACATCGTCTGGATACCGACACTCGTTTCGATCTAAAAAACCAAGTTAATAATTTTCATCAATCTCAATAGATAGTTGCTTTCAGAATAAAACGTTTCGGTTTTCACTTACCCTGGCAATCGGCGCTAGTGTGATTAGAATTTGATGCGACCGAAATGTAATAAGGCTTGCACTGGAAGATGTAACTCGCACCCTCGCAATTCATCTCGATGTTGTGAGTGTTGGTGTTGACGGTGGCGCAAGTAGCTCCCACTTGAGCTGCTGATGCATTGACGTGAAGTAGCTCCCGAGACCAGCAAACTTTCAACGATACCGAGGAGCTTGTGCCTTGAACCTGCCAATTCATGTTTATTTTTTTAGAATTATAAATGTTGAATTTTTGTTGTTGACCACTTTCGGACGTACCTTCACTTTAGGTTTGTCGTCCGAGTCGCTCATGAAGTAATTAGCGTGTAACCTGTAGAAGTTGACACCGTTGGGTCCAACATAGTTTGATAATGGACGGGAGTTGCCGGTTTGATCGTAATTCGAACCGCACTGTGTGTTGACAAGGCGTCGTGGAACTGAAAATATCAGAATGGCGGATTAATTTCCTTTTTATTTGACATATGTTTTTTTTTTTCAATTTTACCTTGTTTGATTCTCATAAGTATCTCGTCAATTGCGGGATTATTTTCCATGTTTTCACTGAAGTTGATGGAGATTATGTCGTTGGAGTCTTCGACCAGATCGGTCCACACGTCTTTTCGTTCGTAAGTTAAGAATAGCACTTTGGTGTCTGTGAATGATAGCACAATTATAAATAATTTAATATTTTTCGTTGAATTATTATTGTTTTCGAAATATATTGGATATTTAAAAAAAAAAGAATACATTTTATTCGAAAAAATTTGAAACTGCTTTGCGTATAGAACTGGCAGTGCTCGTAAATTTAACATTGCGCTCGTTATTTTTAGTGCTGCTACGTTTGACTCATTACTGTGTATTACTTTTCAAAAAGCAGTCGCGTTATTGTGCACTCAATATTGCGAAAAAGCAAATATCCCAAAATGTTTCCAATATTTAGTTTATTTATTTTTGCGGTTCTATCACGTAAGTTCAATTTGGTTTTTGTTTATTAATTTTAATGACTAAAAGTAGTATGTAATTTTCTAGACTACAACAGCAACTTCTGCAGGGCCGATCCAATATATACTCCAGAAGTTAAATTTGCAGAACCTAATGCCTATCCATTTGTTGTATCTATCTTCAGAAAAGGAAAAATCGAAATAATGCTAAGATCGTATTATTCTCACATCTGTGGTGGAGCATTGGTAACGAGAAAACATGTTGTAACGGCTGCCCACTGTTTCGAAAGAGGCACTTTGTTGGCGCATTACAAGGTCAGAGTTGGAACAAACGATTTACAATCCGGTACAGTTCACAAGATCAAGTGCAGGTTGGGATATGATGAATGGGCTATACAAACTAATAATATACTAGAGTACCATCATAATGACATAACTGTTATCGAGGTAAGGATTTTCTAAAGGGTTATTTAAAACAACAACAAAACACGACTCAACTTTATATATTTATTGTAGCTAAAAAAATTAGTTAGTTCGGGAATAAAACCTGCAAAAATCTCAAGTACTCCGATCGATACTTTGTACGGAACAAAAGTTAAAACTGCTGGATGGGGCATCATCAGTGATAATACGCTACCAAAAAATATGATAGAAGCAGAGTTAAATATTATAAGCCGCGAAAAGTGTATCGACAATATTAACAATGCCACCCTCTATAAGGGGCCATTCTCTTTCCAAGAGAATCAATTCTGTACCAACGGGGATCCATATGCGGTCTTAGATTGCGTAGGTGCAACATTGGTTACATAAATTACTTTCAGGCACATGCTTCAAAAATAATTTTAAATAAAAAATATGAAAATCTTTGTTAGGGTAACAGTGGAAGTCCGGTTTTCATCGGAGACGACGAAATAATTGGAATTAACAATTCCATTTGTCCAACTAAGGCAGAGTTTAACGGAAAAGTTTCGAAGGATCAACAAAATCTACACCTGGAGGTTCGCCGTTACTTAAATTTCTTGAATGATGTGACTAATAACTTCACAACTGAAAAATCATGGCCATATCCATGCTTGTTCCTCAAATAAATAGATCGTAATGATTACTGATGAAAATATATCTGTTGTTTTAAACGCAACTCAAACAAATAAACTATATATATCATTCAATATTAACAGTTAGTTTTCTTTGTTTACATTAAAAATTAGAAAAACATTTTTTATAAAAATTTTTAATTGATTGAAAATTTTGAAATTTGAATATTATTTCAAACTCGCGCTCAATGCATTAAAAATATCAACGATGCTCACAACTTTACGGAGCAGTACGTTTTGCAGAAAAATAAATTCTGTACCAACGGTATTCCCTACGCAGTTTTGGGTTGTGTAAGTGCAAAGGCCTTTGACTTTTAATTGTCAATTTTTCGTTTCAAAAATTAAAAAAAGAAAAGAAAAGAGGCATAAAAAATTTGAAATTATTTTAGGGTGATAGTGGAAGTCCACTTTTTATCAAAGGTAACGAGATCTGTCCGACCGTTGCGCGCAAAGGAGTTACGACAAAAGAACAGAATCTACACATAGACGTTCGTCTTTACTCGAGCTTCATAAGTGCTGTAACGGACGATTGCACAATATATAGAGGGATCAAATTCGATTTTTTCTTGTTGGCCTTTGTAATTAATTTTACGGATTCGTCGTTTATTCATGTAACTCTTAACTATTTTCGCCGATAACTTGAATAAATATAATATGAGCTAAATTTCCGCAGTAAGAAAATATATTAAACATCAACTCACCGGGAATCTCCTTGCGCATATCCTCGAGGGTCTTGTAAACGAATTCACGATCCGTCGGCGATAGACTCGTATGGTAGGGCATGATAACCGCAACATCCGATTTGCCCTCTGGGAAACCACGACGCTTCTCCTCGTCCAGCTTGTATTGCTCGAGTTCTTGTAGTCTCTTTATCGATAGCGCTATATCGAATCCTTTGCTGACTGCGTTGACAGAGAAAACAAACTTTTCAGTTTTTCATAACGGCACAATTTTGTTGACTTAAAAAATAGAGAGGCTTACGTTGATTGTAAGTGGTGTAATTAAAGTTGGAAAAGTCGAGAATGCTGTTGCTAGAGTTGAGAATGAGATCGCCATTCTGGCCGTTCATTATAGTAAAGTTGCTGTTATATTTCGCGACTTCCGCGCCATTTAGCAATTGTCTGCAATATCGAAGAGAACGAGGGTGTAAATTAAAAAATTTTATACCGCCAATAAAACATAATAAATGAACACTCACGCGAGAACAGGCTGAATATTTTCAAAGGGCCAGTTGGTGTCAAGAACGATGGTGAGATCAACGGCTGGTTTACTTACTTTAGCGACATTGCCCTCGGAAAATTCACAATCGTTGTCCTTGTTCATCGAAGCTAAAATCATCGAATGAAAAACCTTGAAGACACTCGTATGACCCACGAGAAACAAGCAAGTCGCAGAAATACTCACCAACGAAATCCGTCAAATCCTTGACGGCTTGCGCGCTGAAAGTATCGATCTTCTCGGGCGAGATGTAAACGGTAGCATAACCAATGGAACTCAGTACGATAGCGGAACTGCGAGTTTGAGCGATGAGCGTTTCCGTAGGAGCAACATTCGGCAATTGAGCTCTTCTATTACACGCGCGAAGCTTCTTATCGAAAAGTCCACGTTCGCTGTAATACATATCGAGGACTTGGGACAATCGAAGTCCACCGAATTTTCTGAGGGCGTTGGGTACTTCGTTGGCGAGGATCAGACCATCGAGATCACCACGGATCTCAGCTCCGGTCATCTGAAGATCTTCCCTCGTGCCGAGGAAGTAGTACAGTGGCTGAGACGTTGAGTTCCAATTGCCATCGGCACCGACGTTGAAACGTCCGCGAGATTGTGGTCCTTGTGCTAGGGCTACTTCCGCTAAATCACCTGCGATGCAATGACTCTGTTAATTCATAACTCTGCTCTGAATTAAAAGCGATAATCTACCGTTGACAATATTAGTAATGCGTTTATCTCGCGCGCGCGATAAATCAGCCGCGACTACTCAAACAACGCTCTAACATGGAATCCCAATTACCGCGTCGATAAGAATTTTCGAAAAAAAAGTGTTTTAAAGGTGAATTTTACCAGCGAGAGTAGCCAAAAATTTGTTATCCAGATTAGCATCGGTGGGTAGGCCACTGAACACCCGAGGCTCAACCTGTTGCTTTATCAGCTCGCCTATTCTTATCATCTGCGGCTCCAAACCAGCGGCGATGCCGGCCAGTACCGAACCACCGGAAACTGGGCCCCACCTGCCAGAAGAAAACGCCGTGACGAAATCACTCATTTTGTCGCATTTCAATGAGACTCGTTTATGTTTAACTCACGCTGTCTTTAGAACTCCGCTTTCAATGGGACATTCGCTGAGTTGATCGTCGGTTATGCGTGCGCTGGCACTTGGATGGTTGGGTGGGAAAGCTGGGTACTTTGAGTTTGGGTCTACTTGGTCCTTCGACATCATCATTTCTCTGTTTTTTTTTCGGAAATATTTTTTTGTTATCAATAACGAGCCGTGCCATTTTTATAGTTAAGTCACGTAACACAGTCGAACAAAAAAAAAAAAAAATAAAGATAGATAAAGCGCCTTACAATTGCTCGGGCGACAAAGTTTCGACATCGTCCTTGGGTCCCTCGGCGCGACGTCGCCACCTACGGAATCCATAATTATAATTCATCCCGTAGTTGCTGGTTTTGCACCCTCGGTTCTCTCCGTTGTGCTTGTATTTATCGAAGCTACTCGACAGCATCGAATGCAAAGTACACTGTCGACGAAATAAAAAAAAGTAATCATTCGTTTGAACAGTTAAAATGAAATATTTATGAGCTTACCCGTTCGAGAGCAGAAATGCTGTCGTTCGGAAAAGTGACGGCGTTGCCGGGTACGATGCGCAGAGTTTGCGCGTGCCGATAGAATTGTTTGCCGAGAGGCGCGTATGGCATTACACCGGCTTGCGGCCTTACCTCCGGATTCATCTCTATGCCGTCTTGACGGAACCTTCAAATTGTCAATTCATCTTTTTAATATAAGTTTACTCTCTTTCTCTCTCTCGTTGTCTCCGACAAAAGACATTCCGCAATAATATTTTTAAAATAAATACGAGATATCACGGAGTTTATTATCAGATAAAAAAAAGAGCGTTACTACAACATTTTGCTCACCTATGTAAAAGCGCCGTCGATAGCTGACGCAGATTCATATTGAAATTGGGCGATTGCTCGATCTTGCGAACTATGGCGATGAAGGTTTCCATGTTGTGCGGCAAAAGGTTGTACTTGCCGAGGCCCTCATTGTCGTAGCACTCGATCAGCGACGGTGAGATGTTTTTTATCGCGTTCTCCTGGCACCTCACACCTGCATCGACATTATTACACACGACGATCGCTTTAGTCACACTCTGTGTAGTTCGATGACTCACGCGACAGAGTTTTTAAGGTAGATTTTTTCGTCGACGAGCTTTTTTCGTCAATTAGTTAATTTTTTTTTACTTTGCACAGTTTTAATAATAGAAAATGCGATATAATTTATTTTTGACGACTTTTTTATTCACGAATCGATGATGATCGTGCGCTGACTCATCCGAATCAAAATCTACAAACTATCGATATTAAGATAAAAGCGCAACTGATTTTTTTTCAAAAACAAATCTATCGTCGCATATCTCTCATCATCAGTGATAATAAAGTGATCGCGTGTAGATCATTGACCCTAGATTAAGAAAAAAAGTGTCCAAATTTCAATCTCTTTTTTTTTCGCCACTTACCAATGAAGAATAGAAGCACAATCGCTAAAATCTCGTATGGCCCCATCGTTCTTTCAACACTCAATTATTTCGTAACTTTCACACGTTTCCAACAATTATACAACTATAAGTACATATATATCACACGTACATGGCGAGAGCTCGCGGCAAAGACTGAGAGCGTGCGGCACTCCACACCTTTTTCGTTGTACTCGCAGTCGCGCGTACACGCACCGAAAAAAGTATAAAGAGCCAGTCGTATAACCGTCGCCCTATCGACTCAGATAAGATACGCGTACAAAACGCTTATCTCCGACGTTCGAAAAGGTGCAACCTGTAGTATCTGTCTCTCTCTCTCTCTCGCTCACACACTCTGAGCTGTGGATATAACTGTATATAGTATAGGTGTGAGGCTCTCTTCTTCTTTTTTTATTATTTGAGCGCTCGATTTTAGGATGGGTGAGATAAAGGGATTTGGGATGTATGGTGGGGATTATTTGATGGATTTGTCATTGAATGTGGGAAATTCGGATGATTTTTGCGTTTAATGTGCGATATGTTCGGAGTGAATCATTGAGAATTCGCATAATGAATTTGTATAGCACAATTGCTCCAAATTTATTTTGAGTAGGAAATTTTCAAATTTTTTTTTTTTACGCAAAACTATACGAAATGGTGAAATTGGGAATGTGGGAAATTCGGATGATTTTGGCGTTTAATGTGCGATATGTTCGGAGTGAATCATTGGGAATTCGCATAATGAATTTGTATAGCACAATTGCTCCAAATCTATTTTGAGTAGAAAATTTTCAAATTTTTTTTTTTACGCAAAACTATACAAAATAGTGAAATTGTTTGAATAAATAGGATAAATCTTCTTGGTTTCAGTTCTTATAAGAACAATATATTATGAAAATAATTGTTTCTGAATAGAAAATTCATATTAATTATCGGCTGAAACTCTAATATGGGAGCTTGATGTTACCAATTTTCAGGCGAAAAAAATTATCAAAATATTCTTTTCCATCACTAAACTTTATCATCATCTATAAGACGCTAAAGAATGACGTGAAGAAGAATCATCAATCAGCACATTTATCAAATCGCAGCAGCTAATTAAATATCCAAGCGTATAGTATCCGCATAAATTTAATTGCTAACAAATTGTTATAAGCCAAGAGATAGTTGCAGTATATAAATCACGACGATTGCTCAAGGAATTTTAATCGGAATCTCGCGTCGTCACATGTGGTCGCTGATTGATAATAAAATAAACGAAGCAGAGAAAATAATCATTGCTTGCGTGCACAAGTTGAGCAAGAGGGAGAGCGGTTTTATGGGTTATCTCTATAAGCCGTCGGGAATTCGTATTGATTTTATTAAAACGCTCAGCGCCCGAACGATTACACCTTTGATGCACCTGCCTCTTTTTTTTTTATCTGATAACATCCGTCGCTCGGTATGATCGCGTGTGTGTATATACGCTAATATAAAAAAAAATTGATGACGCGGAAATGATTTTTTTTAATTCACCTTTTTGTAAATGTTATGACTAATTGTAAGTGCTACGATGAGTTATATCCGATATCAATTTTTTACATTTAATTTTATTCTTAGACACTCGCGGTTGTGAGTAATAGCCACTTACACCTCGACGGCACTTTGTTATCTCTCATTGAGTCAGTGGAAGACAATTTTATTTTTCGGTTACTATACAACTAATAAGCATCAATAAAAAAAATGTTACACGTATTCAAATAATTTAATGACTATATTATAAAAAATTTGCATCGTATATTCTGCTCGCAACTATATTACGTAAAAGTAAAAAAATATATAGCTCGGCACGCGATCTAAATTTAGAAGCGAATAACGAAATAGTGTCGCGCGAAGAGTCGATATTGACCCCTATATCCTGGCAGAAAGAGAGAGAGCGGGTCACTAGTGGTATAATTATGCAAATACACCTTCATTATATTGATCGCAACCAATAGTTTCGACCAACCAAGTCGCTCTTGCAGTAGTGTTTCTAGCACATGAGCTGTGTCCTGTTTGCCTGAAGAATCAAGAAAGCTCGCGCTTCGCAGACTAATAATGCCACTCGGCGGAACGGAAGAATCTCCGAAAAGTTCGCGGCATACGAGAAGACGTGACTCTCTCGCTGACAATAATAATTAGGCCATATACACAGACAACACGTTCTCTTTCACAACATATTCTCGCGTGGTGTTATCTTATCAGATGTAGCGTTAGCTTGCCATTCCTCGCGTGCGTGTGTCTGTGTGCTCGAGTACAGCATGTAATATCCATCTTTTTCCCCGCGAGCTGGTTGTAGCTTTCACGTGTGAGTGTACAAGTCGCAAGCGGTGGTGGTCGCAGCTTTGCTTCGACGATGCCATAAGCCTTCTACATTCGCAAGCAGCTAAACGTCGGACATGAGGGAGGAGCATGAGGGCGCCGTTAACGCTGCTGCTGCTGCTTTTAGGCCTCACCGTTCTCATTATTATTGGTGAGTCGCTCGTCACTTTTCGTTTGTTTATCAGTCGGAGATTCTTATAATATCTTTTTTAAACAATCGTATATTGTTCTCTTTTTTGTCGTAACCTCGACGTAAATATTCCATCGGCGTTATCTAACTTATATCGAATTGTTGTGCGTATTTCGTATAGGAGAATCAACAGTTGAATCTTACGTCGCATTGCCGGACCACCTGCGAGAATGTTACAAAGACGACGGCTCTTTCGTGCCCAAATTGCCGCTCAATCTCCGGGCGATTCTCGATGTTTTGAGGAAGATCGAGAGGAAGACACGAACTTCTCTGACCATGAGAACTCTGTCTGCTGCTTTGGTGAAGAGGTATTTATTTTACGTGTTTGTGCAATACTTCATTCAAAAAAAAAAATAAATCCTCTCAGGTACAAACTCGACGGTATAGTTTATTCGAGCAACTTACCCTCTTACGATGGGATTTTGCATTTCGCTGCGAGCGGCTTTCAGCGTGTGAAGCAGCGCATCGTTCAGGAGTTGATACCAGGTGACGATAGTTTACTCCCAGTGGACGTACTAACGAGAGACGAGCGATGTTTGCTGCACTTCGCCATGTCCAATACCATTTGGGACCATTTCGATCCGAGCGAGGAGACTTTCTGCGCTCCTGCGCCGAACGAACGATCTCTCGGTAATGTCACCTTTTTTTTTTCACTTTCAGTTTCTCTATTATGAAAGTTCTGCGTGATAAATTACAGATCGGTCGTTCGATCACCAAAGCGATTTCTGTCCAAAAGAAGGCGGCGTGATACTCACCCCCTACAACACGGTAGCCTTAGGCTCGATAATATCAGCGATCGCAGCAGCTTTAGAACCTCAGCGTGTCAAACCTCGTTTGCTACTCGACATGCCTGTCGAGGAGGACAGCGACGTGGAATTTATCGTGCCCAGAGAGCAAATCGACAGATCTATATGGCTTCAATCGATGGCCATTTCCGAAGTACAAATGGATAACGTTTGGATCGCCACAGTTTCCGGTATTTTTTTTTCTTCTTTTATTTCGAGTCCTATCGATATTCTTTTCGAATGCTCATTTGAATTAATTGTTCGGTCGCAAGGTGAACTCGCTGAGCTGGTGATATATCAGGGACCAATTTACGACGATCGCATGTACCTCGGATCGACTGGCTTCTGGAATAGCACCATTCGCCCACGGATTTTCTACATCTCGCACAGAACCAACAATTTCGAGCTGACTCGCGCTGAAATCGTCGGTGGCGTCGATGGTTCGTACGTTTCCCACTTACATTTTCATCAATTCAATATTCATCGCCTTTTTTCCCGCCTCTATGTTTCTCGTAGGTCTGATAATCGCGAAAAACATGGACAGCTGGACGAAGAAATTCGAGAATCTACGTCTGAGCCAAGTGCTGGACATGTATTACTCGGACAAGGGCATAGTGTTCGACAGAAACGTGAAAGCCTGTCAGCGCGGAGCGCAATTTCCTCGCGTCGCCCCGAAAACCATCCTGGAAGAGCAGACGTACGTGGCGTCGCAAGTATTGGCGTATTTGAACAGCAAGGCAGCGATGACGACGCAAGCACTGCAGAGGATAGTCGTTCGAGCGGTGGAGAATTTTTCCAAATACACCGACGACTATCTCTTTACGGAAGTGCAGTGTCGCGGTAGAAGACGGAAGCAGAACAAGATCGAGCTTATCGTGGCGTTCGATGGTTCGTGGACGAAATCTTACACTGCTGACTTTCTCGCGTGAGTTTATTAATTTTTTTTTATAATCGTGTGTGGTGATTCAGATGTGATTGTGTTTTTGAATTTGTATAGGGTGTTGCTGGATGATTTCGATGTGTCGATGTACGGCTCGAGAATGGGAATTATACACGGAGAAAGTGGTCGATGGCTGCGCAATGTGACCAATAGTCCCTCTGAACTTTACCAGACTATCGATAAACTATCCAAAATTACCTGTATGTATATTGAACAGCGATATTATAAAAGATTAAACTTCACGGTACAATCAATTAAATTTTTTGTTTTTCGTAGGGCCAAGGAAAATCAAAGTAGCAACCGTTTATCAGAGCGTTGAAAAATATTTGAACGACTCGTGGCAGCAATTGCGAAAAAACAACACTATCGCGAACTTGGGACAAGCGGTTGTTTTATTAGTGCCTCAGATAACTCTAACTGCCGAGGAAACTCAACTTGCTCTGGACGCCTTGAAAAATCTCAAGTCCAAGCATCCGGGTAATTGATTATTGCCTGCGTTATTACGTCACTCATAAATATCAGTTCAAATAATCAATTTGTAATGTTTTCCATAGAAACACACTTTTTGTACTACACTCTTGCATCGAAAGCTGAAATGTTGAGGAAATTTTTATTGTCAGAGGAAGATCGAATAGTAGATACGCTAGAGATTGATGACATTTCGAGAATTTTAGCTACAGGTTCGTATTTTCAATTCCTTAAATGTAATATATAATAATTCGACTAATCTTGTACATCTGAATTATAGTACCCATGACTTTGAGGCCTGCTGGCTGCAATAAAAACCTTCCCGGAGTGAGGTTGCAGCTTGAGGATTATATATATCCATCAGAAACGATAATTTATCGATTGCATCCGCAATGGAGAATCCGAGCCAAAAGAGTCCCAGTAACGGTTAGTTTTAAATGTAATGAAAACTATGGTTTCGTTATATTAAAAGAATAATGTTAATTTTTCAGTTTCACGGAGTAGGCTACGGAACGATGAAAGTTTGCTCGTGGAACCAATTCAAGATGAATTTGCAGCAAACAGAAAAGAGTTGCAAAGTTTTGTCGCTTTATGGAGAAATTTCTCTTGGGAACGACTATCAGTGTGGAGAAAATAATGAATGCCCCAGCACTTATTTCCAAGTTATGAATGTCACGACTACTACGCGATGTGCAGGTACTAATTCAATGTGATTTTGATGCATTAAAAGTAACAAATCGATTTTACTAACGTTTTATCGATTCCTCAGAATTGGACTGCAGAACGCCAGACCAAGTGAGATTTATCGTTCGCGTGGAAAGCTTCCAGTGTCTATCGTCCAGCGGAACGATCTATGCCAATTTATTATTGTTAGTTACTACTATTCTAATTGTTACAAACTAAACTATTTTTTTCTACATGAACAAGAGAACCAAGCTTTGAAAAAATGTATAATTTATTATCTAACATATAAAATCAATCGTTTATATAACAAAAACGCTACTCTCTAGCGACGCTAATACTAGGTAATCAATAATTATTATAAGCGTATTCGTACACCAATTTGACGAGGTACTGGAAGTTACTTGAGGCAGCGAGGCTACCGAGCTCTGGTTCCGAGAGTACTGCTTCCACTGGTGGCAGCACGTCCTCGACTTTGTTACCTGAAATAAAAAAAACAATGTTTTTTTACTAAACGCATAGTCTATTGTAATGTTATGACATGTACAGAATTTATATGAAAGTTGAATAAATATTGAGAATAATAATTTCTTTAATCAAATCTATTTTATTGTTACATACCCATTATGTGCACGAGGTCCATCAATTTGAAGAATATAGTGTCCTGTACTTGTTGCTCTGGATTTTTCGTGACTGTGTCCCATTTATCACATCTTGCTGCACGCGCCCAGATTCTCGATTTCAAAGAGTTTCTGTCGTCTTCTTGCTCGACGTATTCCAACAAGTCGAGCGCCTTCTTGAAGTCGTATTCGTTGGAAATTTGACTCTCGACGCACGTGTACAGCTGAAATCAACAAAATATTTAGTATCGAAAATTTTCGGTAACGAGAGTAAGTTGATGCAGAAACTTACATTTATGAGTTCAGAAGGGCTAAGCACACGCAATTTTTCCACGTCATAACCATAAATTTCTAGTACGGAAACTGGAACATCTTCTTGATGTGCTATGAGATTGAGCTCCCTGTCAATTTCACAAACGCTCGCTTCGATTTTTTCATCGGGCTCATCCGAAGCGAGGAACGCCAGTTTCGCCAAAGAAAGCATCGACTGAAAGTTTAGTTTCTATTAGTCACAAATCGATTGATATTTTGATTAAAGAAATGTTCCTTTATTACCTTTTTGCGAGTGACAAGTTCAGTTTCTTCGGCAGCTAACGATTGCAGAGTTTTCGCGGCGATATGATAATCGTCGGACAAACCAGCTTGCACCCAAGACAAAACGGGATGTTGCAAAACTTTTTCTGTCAGCTCGTTTGCACCACCTCTTCGACATCTCGCCAAGAGTTGTCCTTGACGCCCATCCTTTATGTACCTATAGATATAATTTAAAAATTAAGTATTCGCTTAATTTAGAAATTTGAAAAAGTAATTGTGTTTACCAGGAGAATAAAAATCCTGCAAAGTCTTGACTAGCAAAGCGTTCCATATAATTATCGAGTCGACCTTTGTTGTTTGTCTTTTCACAAATTTGAATTAATGAACCAAAGTCGCAGTATTTCTCAGCGAGCATTGCTGCATTTTCATACTGTTGCTCTTTAACTAATGACAAAAGAAAAGTAATATAGCAAAATTGAAATAGACATCACAAATATGCGAAAATTTATCGACTTACTTAGAGGATAAATCAAACTTGCTCGTTCGGCCTCGTACTGTTTCAAAAGTATCTCAAACTTCTCAGTACCGCGAATACTTTCCAAGTGGCATTTCCTTCCATCCAATATGAGATCAATCAAACCCACGAGCTGTTCATACAATTCATTCCGCAGGGTCGCATCAGTTGTGCTATTTACACCGTGCTCTAACGTCAAGTTTTGCTGAAATTACGTATTAATTCTTCTTATTCTCTTATTGAACCGACATTAGAGTATTTTAATAAAAAAAAAAGCGAACCATAGTAGTCAAGCAAGTTCTCAAACCCTGCTTTCCAGTGGCCGCAGTCCAAGGTAAGTACTCAGTCACAGCGGATGCTCTGGGAGGAACGTACTTTTCTGCATTGTATTGACGGTATTTGACGACTTCGTGTAGAACACCCTGATAAAAAATTGTACGTCTTACATTTTCCAACAAAAATGTATAAATGGTTAGTACTTTATTCACAACTTACCAGTAAAACTGAGTTGACTTGTAAAATGTACTGTGCGAGCTGCTGAGTAGGTCTGTCAGACTGGGTCTGCTCGATGGCGATTTGTACTAGATTTGGCAAGAAAAAATGAACTTCGCTCACTTGTCTATAGAATATGTCATTAGCAGTAAGATCTTCAGATACGAAAGCTTCAGGCTGCAAAGTTCGATCGATAGTTGTATCTATAATTTCCGTGTATCTGAAATACACCCAGTTAAAATTAAATTTATAAAACCTAAAGTTATTTATCTTTGAAATTAAAAATTACCGTTGCTGGAGATTATAAATTGCGAGCATTGCAACGACTTTCTCTGTAAATTCACCAAGAACATGAGACGTGGACACTACAATGCCCCTATATGTAACAGCAGAAAACTAGAGAAAAAAGGAAATTAAGTATTTTCTATTCTAAATCGCGTTTTTCGTGTTTTATTCTGTAAACTTTTTTAAAAAACATACTCGACTCCACAAGTTATGTTCTTTCAAGAATGATACAAACAGGTCCATGGATTTCTGTTTTCCCTCGAGTTGATGAGGAATCTGCATAGCTAATACAGCATTCAATGTGAACGCTGTAAAAATCGTGAAGTGTTGAGTCACGTTGTTGAACATCATTTTTTTAAATCTTTAAATAATCAATTCCTTACTTAAATCTCTGTAATTCGACCACCTAGGATCATTAGCAGGATAGTCGTCTATCAAGTGCTTTGCCACAGCTAAAACTAAGGTATCCAGTGAAGCGTCAATGTCTAAAACAGGCTCTTCTTGCATTGGGAATAGCTCCGATAAAATTTCATCACATTGCTCCTGCGCAATCGAAAATCAATAGTCGTAAAAAAAAAAGCAATACGGAAATAATGCTTTTAAGGCTGATGCGCGATAAATTTACCTTATTCTGTCGAACGCTCAGGAGAAAAGCGGCTTGCAGCTGTTTGACAGCGTCGGAGCTGTAGAACATATCATTGATTTCCTCGTTAGTTATTAACGTCATAAAATGCTCCGGCATCATGCTACCGTTGCTCTGCCCGTAATCCATACTCATATTCACATCTGAATAGCTCCTGCAAACATCATAATAAAATATTTGTTACATCGACGATAATAATTACAAGTGTGAAAATTAGTGTACTAACTGATTGAAATCTTGGCCGCCAAAGTCAGTCGGAGTAACCGAAACAAGACCCAAATTCTTCGTAAATAGCACTGGAGTTCCAGAACACAATGCACCGCCGAGAATAGTATCTTCTCTTCCACGTGTCAAATCGACTTTTTCCTGTTCATACTCTGACAAATCTGTTAACAAAAACGCAGACAAAATTATCAAAAGCACTGAGGCAAACAACGAATTTCGAATCGAATCGTACTCACTGCTAACGACAATGACATCGTGGTCATTGTATATAATAATCTCCCAGCCGGACATGATGAAGTGGAACGAGTGAATGGCCGTCTCAACCTCATTCATAGCATACACGGGTCCTGTCTTAATGGGGATGAACCACTTGAACGAGCTAGTCAGAGCTGCACCTGACAGCGGCAATAGACCAACGGCGAAGTGGAGCTGTGGCGAGACATCTGTGCATTGTGCGGCCATGAGAACGGCAATACCTTCGTCGACAGGCTGTATGTCGATAAGCCAGGTGGCCATGTTTTGAGGGTTGCATGCTCCTGACTCCTGAAATAATCCCGCGTATATTCATACTGCGATATCGTCAAAGTCACTATTTTTTTTAGGTTTAGTTAGATAATATCATACCCATGATCTTCTTTGAAATGCCTGTGTCACAATGTTTCCTATGTCTTCATCAAACTCCATTTTCTCTTGCTCTCCAAATGGAAAAGACCAAAGCTGAAGTGCATTGCCAGCAAGGATAAGAACCTTTGAGCCTCTGTCATTTGCTCCAGTGTACACAACTTTTATGAGTTTCTAGAAAAAATTACGAATTCTAATAAACTATCAAAATGAGATTTTAACAAACAAAATATTTTAGTACTTACTGTCTCAAGAACAGGTGACTGTGGAATAGCACCAAATATGAGCGAGGACATTCTTCTGCCAATACCACCAAGCCATCCTTGACTTGTTCTAAGTACTCTGCAGACAACACTGCATCTGCCACCTGCATTCTGTGGTTGCAAAAGTGCCACAGTGCAGGTAGTTGTCGCTAGAACACATCCAACACCAGGCACATAGGTCAAACAATTGACTTCTTGACCTGCCAATTCTGCACTGGTCTCAACAGACAATTCTTCGTTCGCTATGCTGGCCCAGTGACGGACAACACCTTCTGGTGAAACTGCCATGCAACATGGTACCTACATCAATCAAAGATGAGTCTAAATCCCTGTAAAATAATCTTTCAAGATTAAAGTATGATTTACCTGTTGCCCAGGTGGCAGCCACACTGCGATACATTCTGCTTTATGAGCCAAATCACTTTGCGGAAGCAGTAGTTCTCTGCATTGGGTTTTGAATGTTCTCCTCTGTTTTGGATCGTGTATTGTGGTTTTGCACTGCCAAACAAGCAAGCGTCTTCCACATACAAGCCATGCCCAGCCATCCGGTGACACACTGACACTGACAGTTGTATTGCGGTCAACAAAAGTAAGCGCTTCAGTGACTAGTACTGGCAGAGATGAGCCAAAGTTTTCCACAATGTGGTTGGCAGTTCGACATATCACTTGAATCGACTGATTTGATCTTCCAGAAATGCTGAGTCCACTAAAAAATGTGTTGAGAAATTTTTAATTATCAATAGGAACTTTGGGTCAACATCAATGTTTACATAAAATCTTGAATAGTTCAAGTAAATAAAATGTACTCGATAAAGATAGTGTTTAATAATATTGACAATAGCTTTGGAAAATGTGAAAAAAATAAGCATATTTCGTTGATAAATGAAATTGTAAGAAACTTACGAGCTGCCTTTTTTCAACGATTGTACCAAAGACAATCGGCGTCTCGGCGAATTGACACCTTTCGAAAACATATTCCAGCTACTCGATCTATCCATTTTTGCAATTTTACAAAGCTATTCTAAAAAAGATATGTGATAATAAACGTTTGTTGTTATCCACGGCATACGCAGAACTGCGCAGAACATATTAGATTAAATCAGGTTATGTTAGACTTCGCGTCGCGGCGCCGGTCCGGTCACGCGAGAACCGGTGATTTGTTTGAATTGAATTTTCAATTTTGTTATGTGACCAATCAGATGAAAATCGCGGGCGCGTGCGCACTGCGCGAAATTCTATTGCGCGAACTTTTGAAATGATCAATACTTACAGTGAATTTTCAATATCTGATTCGCTAATCCAAAAGTATCAATATTTCTAATTTAAATTAAAGTATGCATACCTAAATTCATGAGGAATTTCGATTGAGCGAGTCAAAGATAGTTACGTAGTTTCTTTATTAAACAAATTATGAAATTTGACAGAATTTGTCATGATCACTAATCGAAAAGTAGTTCGATATTTCCAGAGAAAACATTACTTTTAACATTTTATTTGCAGCAACATTAACACTAGATTGTTTTATTTAGAAATCCGCTTGCAAATTATTTTGTTGAGAAAATTTCCGAATGATTTTAGCTATTGATAACTTATATGCAATGGGCAATTTTAAATTAGTTAAGATTGTACTTTATGTTTGACTAACGTAAATATTGTTTTTGGGCCCTGGTTTAAAAAAAAATTTGGACTACTATGTTTTGGTAAAATCCTTGAAAAACATGCCTATCACGCCCAATATTGCGGCCGAATTAAGTGCTAAAGTGTCTTCCTGAATTGCCTTTGGAAGTTGCAGAAAAATGATATTTCGCACTATAGCCACTTATACATGGATTTACAGAATACAAACTCAAGTAATTAGGTTATTGGGTTATTGGGACTTTGATTATTGGATTATTTGGTTATTAATATACACCAATTATCAAATTAACCCAATAATCAAATTAATTACTTTGAGATTTCGACAAGTGGAGAATTTCGACTCAACCCGCTAAAGATAGTCACTAGTTTATTAATTTTAATTGACTTGAAAAATGACTACATTTGACAGATTTCGTCATTACATATTCAAAATATTTGATCCTCAATATAAAATCTGCAGATTTTGGCTATGGGCAATCCAAGCACCTTGAAATTTATTATTTTCTCCCGTTATTGTTGAAAAAGTGATTAGGAAAAGTGATTTTGTATTGTTTAATTTTTTGCCTTCTCAAAAAAAGAACTTCGTTGGATTTTATGTTATCCGTTAATATCACTCTCGGTTCTATTCGATGGTCCAGTGCTTTCGCGTAGATCCACGATTCATTATTCACGTCTATATTCACTGATTTTATCCAACTTATGAGTTCAACGTCCTCACCGCCAGAAAATTGGCCGTCTCTTTGCTCCCAAATGTATTCGACGAACAAAGAAAGTAAGCTTTTACGTGAAGCAGCATTATTGCTTTCTTTATCATTATTTTTTTTGTTATAATTTACTTGCATTCGATTTCGAAGCCATGATTCCATTTCTCATTCAATTGAAACGAAATCCGATTTGTCGATTGTCTTATCATAAGTCTAGACTAGTCTAGCAGATAAATTTGCAGGTTCCTGTAAAAAAAATACGGTTAAAATAGAATCACATTTCAATTGATTTAAAGGGTACGCTAGAGATTTTCAATTGGTTCATAATATGGTAATCAGCGAAATTCATGCTGGGTACGACTTTAACGCTTTAACAGAGGTACTCAAAATAATAATGAAATTGCTAGAATTTCTGGTATAAATCCCCTAAGACCCTCATTTATATTTATTTCACGAGATCTTGTGATGTATTTGGCTAAGATTAATTTTAATTTATCGTTGAGATTTCTTTATTTTACAATAATTTTTCCCCATAAATAAGTTTAATTATTAAGAATCAATCGAATATAAGATACAAAATTAAAATCATCGTTGACTATTCTAATCATTTATTTAGTTATAAAATTAAAGTACAGTTTATTGAGTAAAATTCACCAGAACAACACGACGGCATAGACAACTGGCACCCATCCAAAAGCACGCATGGCCCCGTCTCGTACATTGAGCTTTGGTGATCTAGCCAGTGTGTAGCGTTACGTCATCATCAGGTGAAAATGCTCTATTCGATTAAGTGAAACTTCAACGTACGCATGTTATTGTAAATATTGCTTCAATATTGAAATTATCATCTTGATCAACAATTAATTCACCCAATTTATCTGCACGGTAAAAACAAATGAATAAATTGTTGAAATTGAAATGGGGGTTGTAAAAAAAAACACTGTTAAATTGCTTTTACTCTACAAAATCAAAGCGGAAGCAATTCCCATGATTATACGCACTCGACAAGGGGAAAACCTTCGGGTCTGAAATTACTTCACGTTACGTAGACGGGATTGCATGGTCTAATTAGGAAATAGAGCTCAAGTTGGAGTTGGAGGGATTTTCACTTTCCGGCGTTATGATTCTTGCCTTGCTTCCTAGTGTGTCAAGGACACCTGAAATCGCGAATATATATTATACCACCGCAACCGTGAAAACGTCATGAACCTTGAATGAAAAAGTCATTCGCAACGGTTTACCGACGTTTTTCATCCGAACTTTTTTTTTTTATTGCGAATACTCTCTTCACTGTTATGTGAGTAAACAGAGCGAAACTAATAAAAAGCGTCCAGTCGTTGATCACAAAAAAAAAAAGGTTTGCGCGCGCACTCGGTTGTGCATCATTTTTATTCGCGGAACGCGAACGTTCGGTTAAACAATAGACTTTGTGCATTTATTACCGCGAGAAAGACGCGTACATGAAAATTTCTGCGGTTTAATTCGCTCTGGAATGACGTCCAATAGAGATTTCACTCTGATATTTTTAAAAACTCGCTAATTAAAAAAGTATGAAATTCGCAGTTGACAGAACATTGGCAAAGAAATGACTATTCCAGCCCAGAAATATGTTTTTAACTATACTGGCGGATTGTCGCCTTGAAAATTTTGTAAACAAAAAACTTTTTAATGAAAATTTTTAAAGAGTTTAATGTTTTCTTCAATTATATAAAAAGTATATTTAATAAAAATTTCAACATATTTGAAATTCCCTCGAAATAACAAACTAAAATAATTACTAATCAACAACTAATTGGACAATCGAAAAGTTGTCTATTTTTCCATTTGGCGAATTTCATGGAAAATAACAAAAAAAAATATTTATCGATATGCTTTGATTTTCCAGTTCAACAGCGTTGACAAATAAGTTTCTTCAGAAAAAATTAAAAATAACTTTGAAAATCTATGTTGTTTATCAAGCAGTATTTTTAAGTTAACGAAATTGATTCCGAGCTGATTTAATTTGCCCCGTTGACTTTGCACACAGCGCATGTGCAAAAAAAATATATGAAGGTAGTATCGCATCGCATACACTGCGACTCTTGAAGTAACGTATATATCTCAAGTGATTCGAAGTTCGGACTCCATTTTAAACGTGCCACTCTTGCCAACGAAGATAGACGTTATTAGTACTCGCCACTCGGCAAATCTTACTACGAATATCACCAACGACCACACCCCGCAAGCGCGTTCATTAATTCACGTCAAAATGTATAAATTTTTGTGCGTCTTTGTTATCTTTGCCGTGATTTCCATTCGCCAAGTGCAAAGTGATTGCGATTTAGAAAAGTGCAACGATATGTGTAGTACCTTTGGCTTCAAGGGTGTATGCGACGGAAATGAATGCAATTGCGATTCGGGCAAAAAATGTTCAGCAATGAAAGAGCTGACGTGTGCTGTTGCTTGCAAACAATTGAAGTTGGATGGAGAGTGCGATGAAGATGGACAGTGCATTTGCAAAGCTGAGATCGGGCTTTGTGACGGTTTTCTCGGTGATTGCCAAGAATCGTGCGAAGAAGATCCAAGATCCAAGTCATGTTTATGGGTGGAAGCGACAGCCTGCATAGAGTATGGTCCACTTGAGATATGTACTTGTCTTTGTCACACTTGGCTAAGCGAAGTTTACCAGAAGAAATCCAATTATACTGTATCAGGCCAGAAGAAAAGTCGTCCACATTATTTTGCCTCTGTCGTATAATGTTAATCGCAATTATGCGCAATCAAACAATTATAAACGCTGCTTTTTTTGCATTTAATAAATCTTTTTGTATTTGCTTGTAACAAAACTTTTTATACTTGCTTGTAATAAAAACTTTTTTCAACTCAAGCGTTTTTGTTATTCTAAAAGTGATTCCCTTTTTTCCTCTGTAAACTAAAAATTGTGATCCAATTACCTGTTAGAATAAAAATCAAATTACTTGATTTATAATTTGTGAAGTATGCATCTTTCAATTGTACAATTTGCAAATGATCATTAAAACTACATTATCAAGTTTTGGATTTTCTATCATATTGTGCTTGCATTATTTCGTTATATTATTTTTCAAGAGCTACGATAAAGCAAGCTCCAATTACTTTGTCAAATGTCAGGCGAGAACAATGAGACGCCTTCAGCGACTATATATATGACACCGCTATCCGAATCTCTCATGGATAAACGCACACGTATTCATACAGCAATTACGATAGTGCTCCCCCACATAAGTATTCATTATCTCAATCATACTCTTTCAATGATATCAAAGGTTGCGTTCATTTATAAGCCACTCGGTGTACTGCTCGGTTCGAAAAATTTCACTCAATCGCTCCGACCGATCATGAATGTAATTGCGTCGCTTCAAACTCAATTCCTTGTGTTGAAACTTAGTAATCGGAATTACCAAGGTACTAAAATGGTCAAAAAATAATACACTAAATTCCATAGTTTTTTTGGAATTTTGTGGTAATTGCTGAATATTTTTACTTATACCTATATGCCATGCATTCCTATCATATGAGAATAAGAGGCATGGAGTTGAATCACAATGAAAAACGCCTACATAAACAACCATCATAACAAAACTTCCTTTTACAAGGAACCAAAATTCAGCCGAGTATTCAAATGCACAACGCGCGACGATAAAACACAATAACTGATAGAACCACGCAATGTGCACCATGCTGCGTGAAAAAAACCGTCCGTGCAACATTCGTATAACTTTCACATCGCTGCCCGCCAGAAGAAAAAAAAAGTGCATTCGGCGCAACTCCAGCAACGTATTCGGCAACGGCAATCTCGGAGCCAGAAAACTGCATTCGCAGGCTTATATAGCTTTGCCGAGCTTTTATTATTCGGTGTGAAGCTAACAGCTAATGCTCGTAACCCAGTTTTCGGCAGCGCGGCGCCGCGTTAACCCTTTTTGAAATGTTGCAAACTTCGCAAGTGAATGGCATTTGACGCTCAAGACGACTCTGGAATTAATGGTCTTGCTGAATTTCCAAGCTGTAAATCACAAAGCTAAGGGAACACCAAGAAGAATCTTCTTCTCTCTCTCTCTCTCTTTTTTTTGCATTTTTAATTAAGCGGAGAGGTATATATAGCGGCGAGTATAATGGCTTGTTGCATGCGCTTTTCACTGGCTAAAAATAGCCGACTAATTGTCAGTCTGCAAAAGAGACAAAGAGAGAGTTGTATTTCTCAACTTTTGAGGCGCCTCGTCTCTAGCTACGAGAGCTTTTTTTTCATCATTTTTTAAATACCTCTTGGGTGTCCTTTTGACACTTTTGCATGCAAATGGTTCTTGAGAAATGCTGCTCTTTGAGTTATTCTTCAAAATAGCTTCTTATTCGAAGATAACTTCTTAAAAAAATATTTTGCAACATTGTACTACTTCATTTTTACTATTATTATTTTTTGCGGAAATAAGCAAGCTCATATTCTTACATTCTAAAGCTATTTTTATCCTTTTTTTTTTTTCAAAAGTAAATGGAAAACGAAAAATCCGTTTACTGTGAAAGCTTGAAAATCCTTGACTGCATCACCGTTCCGAGAAAGTACTGTATTCAAAATAGAGCAGTCTTGACAGGAAGTTCTTTCAAAGGTGTATAGAAACGTTTGTATCACTTTTTGAAAATCTAATATGGATCAGAGATGAAAAAGATGAAATTTTATAAGGTAAAATCAATGGACTCAATCCCCTTTCACGTGAAAAAATGAAGTAGTAAATTTGTATTGAAAAAAAAATCATTATCAGTATGATAAAGATATAATATAATTCGCGATACATAAACGAAGTGCCAACATTAAAAAGCGCCATGAAAAGATAGACTTTTTTACGCTCCAAAGTTCGAAAGATATAAAATCCTTTCAATCTCGACTTGATAATATCATCTCTTTGCGTATCCTAAAAGCACTATCCGAAAAAGATTGCGTCACAGTTTATATACGGCATGAGTCGTGTCAGCAACGTCAACGAATAAAACATTAACGTCCACGTGTGTATATATGTGTCCAATGGAATCAACGGTTGCGCAGGCACTGGAATTCCCATTTTCTGCACTTTTATACGCTCCGTAAAAAAAAAGGGCGCCCGTGAGAGAAAGCAGTAAAATGTTTATTATCCGACGTGCGCGCGCGAGTGGTGCAACCTACTTTCACACATATACACACAGAGAGCTCTTTTTCTCTCGCTGCCGCCTCCGCATTCACACGACGACATCTTTGGCTTTAAAAGATGCAACCCTTCAGCCCGAATCGCAGAGAATAGACTTGGGGAATGAAAGTTTTCCACGCGTCAATTAATCTTTCAAGGTGTACTACCACGCCTTACTGCGCAGTTTAAGGTTTAAGGCCTGCCTCTTCCTAGTTCCTACCCTTTTTACAACATGTATACGCGCGCCTCTTGCCCTCCTCCTCACCTGGCTGATTCCTACTTTCAAACTTCCGCTTTTCTCGATACTTCTCGACACACAGACATTCTGATGAATAAGTACCGTGTAATCGATCAGTAATTCTCTCTCTCTCTCTCTCTCTCTCTCTCTCTCTCTCTCTCCCTTTCATTTTTTTATTTTTTCAGGCGTATATGACGAAATCCTTAAAAAAACACACTTTTCTGGGGTCTAGAATGGCAAAACTTTTTTTGATGCTAAGGCTTCCGGACCTTTTTCCTCTTCTTTTTGAAGCTATATAGTGTCGGAAAATGCTCGTGAAC
>JAWWMK010032382.1:0-13667 GCA_035047105.1 Galeopsomyia nigrocyanea
CTCTCTCTCTCTCTCTCTCTCTCTCTCTCTCTCTCTCTCTCTCTCTCTCTCTCTCTCTCTCTCTCTCTCTCTCTGAGGGTTGAGTTAAATCTCGTTATCCGAATTCGCCGCTCACGCGCGCCTCTACTGTCAATCGGCTTAGCATTAGGCGAGTTTCTAATTACTTGACGCATTGTTTTTCGCGGCGTGCACAATTCAGCCCTGAAGGAGCAAGGATTCTATACAATTGATCGGACGATATCAGTCAAGAAAGAGAGAGGGGTGAAGGAATCGATAATCACTAAATCTGTTACGTTCGAGAGAGACTGAGAGACTGAGAGAGAGAGAGAGAGAGAGAGAGAGAGAGAGAGAGAGAGAGAGAGAGAGACTGACAATGAAATATCGAAGGGTTCGATCGACGCCAATATATAGTGCAAGTCCGTGTATAGTGTCGATCCCTCATGCGCGTCTCCGACGTTCACTCGCACACGCTGTGTATGCCAAATTAAGACGAGATGAAAAAAAAAACAAAACAAAAGATCGCGGAATATATATGACGAGTACGACGTATACGCCGTTGTAATTCACGATCCGATGTGTCGAATGGCTTCGACGAGGAGACTTCCCACCGCTGATTGATTAGTGACCTTGTGTGCGTGTGTGTGTGCTTGGCGAATTGTCAGACTGGCTGCTGCTAGCTGATAACGCGCGTCTGTCGCTCAACCGTCTCTCTATATTCGGTTTTACATATGGGTCTTCTTTAATTTGAGATGATTGCCAAGTAGACTGTGCATCAAAATGGATTTGTACTCGAAACGAAGTTTATAAATATACGCGAATTGGAGCGATCGATTTTTTATTTTTGTTTTTACAATTATTCGATTTACAAAAGTGAATCTGCGCATTCAGAGCGTTTTAATTGTATTCTGTGCCAATTCGCTACTCGCGATTATTGAGATGTATTTATCGGCTGCCTTCAGCGGGGAAAGTATTCGATCATAACAACGATGTAACTGTGTATACTACATGTATATATATGTAATAATTTCTCGATCGAGTTTTCTATTTTTGGAATTCACGGTTTCTTCGTATTTTCGTATGTATAATAGAATGTTTTGTCGAAGATTGACAAAAATCGTAAATTCAGAATTCAGCATTGAATCATTCATACAAACTCTGAAAAATCCGTCGATACGAGCTTCTCCCCTCCCCAGTCGAATCGAAAAGTATAACGACATCTTCGCGAAAGGGAAAAAAAAAGAAGGCAATGTTGGAGTAGCTTTTAGCCAGGCCAACGGATTGACCGAAGACAATACAGCAGTATCGTAACTCTCTCTGGTAATTGATCGTCGATTCTCCAACAAAAAAAAAAAAGAGAGAAAAAAAGGCTTTTTTTCCTCTACCTCGGAAAAGCACGTAAAATAAAAAGGTGCTTTCACCTCCCATCCTCACAGCGATCTCTTATAAAACACTTAGGCAAAATTTTACATCCCTCGTTTTCATTCGATTCCTTCGCCTTTAAACTCTCGAAGCAGGCTTTGAAATGAGCAAGCGAAAGGTTTTTTTTTTTACTCGCGAATGTTTCGCGCTGAAAAGAAAAAAACAAAATCGAAAGCGTTCGGTAAAATAATTCCTCGAGTTAAAAAAAAAAGTACCAAATTCTTCGGAAAAGCACTTGGTTATATTATATATCCTCGGTAGCGGTTAATTCAAAAAGCTACGAGCGAGTGAGAGAGAGAGAGAGAGAGAGAGAGAGAGAGAGAGAGAGAGAGAGAGGCAAATACCAACAGGTATATACATAAGCACGCAAAACAAACTAGGCTTTTGGAGTGTATAGCGGCACACAGGTGGCTGCACGAATATCGAGTTGGCCTCATTCATCCAGCCACTCGAAGCTCTCTCTACAACCGCTTTTGGCTTTCAATTAATTATAGGGATTATATCTCGAGTACGAGCGTCAATTAAAAGCCCTTTGCGGAATTTTCCGTTTCGATAATTCTCCATGGTAAGTCCCGCAAGCAAGGAAAGAACAAAAAAAAAACACGAACACAGTGAAAGCGAGAGAAGGAAACTTAATTAAATATCCGAGAGTGGACGCTTGGAATTACGGTAATTAGTATGACGGCGAAATGCTCGCGCGCAAGAGAGAGAGAGAGAGAGTCGGATATTACTACTTAACGTCTAATAAATGTCAGGCTCGAGTTTGATCTTCTGGCCTTTTCTCAGTCTCGGGCGCGCGAGAGCCTCTATCCCTACTGGTAATTCTTTGCTTTTAAGACCGACCGTTATTTTTTTTTCTTCTCTTTTCTTTTTTTCCTCAAATTTCGTTACACTTTCATTTCTACGCTTTTATTCGGCTGTAACTCTTTTCTCTCTCTCTCTCTCTCTCTCTCTGTCTCTCTCTCTCTCTCTCTCTCTCTGTCTCTCTCTCTCTCTCTCTCTCTCTCTCTCTCTCTGTTACTTGCTCCGTTTTATCGTTCTCACTTGCAACGCCGCTGCCGCGTTTGATGGGTTTTTCTCTCTCTCTCTCTCTCTCTCTCTCTCTCTCTCTCTCTCTCTAACCCCCACCCTTCTTCTTTTATTGCTGTGCTAATACACTGGGAATTTCGGACGCGCGACTACTGCTGGGAAGTTAGTTTGAGCAAAAGTTATTTGAGGCGCGATTTTCCTCGCTGACTGCCGTGTTATATGCGGCCCGAAGCGGCGAGGGTGAAATGGAATTTTAATTGCGTGAAAAATAACAATGGGGAAGGATTGACGTTGATGAGGCAGAGATTAATTGCCGAATGTTTTCCGTGCACACTCTCGTTTTATTATGATTTTTGAGCTGATGAGGTGAAATGGTGTTTGTTGCTTTTTTTTAACGGTAGATGGCTGGCTTTTATCTTGGGTGTGAGTTGTCGTTTTGAGATGATATGATGTTCGATTTTCTAACGTATTATTGTACTGACTAGTTTATTAAAATTTTAGAATGATCGAGTTGCTATATATTCGCAGATACACCAGCAGAGAATAGTACGAACAATCAGAAATGATTCAAAACATTCCTAACAAAATTGTAATAACTAAACAAAAATGTAAAATGTTAAAATTTTTTTGAAATCATCAATTTTATTCAATAATAAGTTATTTTTTTGCAGTTTTTTTCTTTTAATTATCGTAGGTTTATTTTAAATTTTGTAATCAGTTTTGATAATTTTCGAAAAATCCAATTGTTTACAATTTTTCAAATTTTTTGCAATTTTTTAACACTACTATTTTTCGCGAAGATAAGTACCCTCAAAAAAACATTATCAACCTACAACATACCATTTTTCAATCTCAACGCACGTAGAAAATTCGAATCTCGACAACTTTCCACGAAAAATCTCTATGGTACACGCTTTCCAAAGACGATCGATATATAAAAAAAAATTGTCTCTCGATTCTCGGTCCAACAATATACATACATATATATATAATAACGAGGCCAGCAGTTATTCGTCCATCTCCACACTCTCAATATTTCACGGACTATACACGCGCGCGTATCAACTGGAGCGCGACGCTTTTTCTTTTTTTTTTTCTTCTTTTTTTTCGGGTATGGTAGCCGTAATTTCGCGGCTATATGCCGTGTATGGCATTGTGTGTAAAGTATGAACCTATCCAGAGCCAATGACCCGGCACTTGCTTGCTTGCGCGTCCGTACAGAGGCAATTACCAATAATTCTTTGACGCGTTTTTTTTGTCTTTCTGCAGGATGGGATTGCCGTCGTTATTTATCAAAACCGCCGATACGTGACTCGATTTTTGCTCTCTATGCTCTCTGTACGGTTTATTTGAAAAACAGCCATCGAGAGAGATTCCGATATACTTTTTTTCGCGCGATAAAGGCAATTCGAACAAAAGATTCGACAAATTTCGAAGAAAAAAAAATAAGCCGCAAAGCGTGTCAGTCACCCGAAAAAAAAAGTGCCATCCCCCCGCGAACGTCGGCCGAAGAAAATAACTCACTTACGCCGCGGTCCGCTCGTATAAATGAAACGAGCCCTATATTCCGCGTGGCGATAAAACGTTCAACGCCACCATCGCGCGCGCGTCGAATATGAGGCTTTTCAAATGGCTATACGATCGCCACAAACCGCGAAGTTCGATCTTGCGTCTTTTCTCCTTCATTCTCCGAAAATGAAAAATAAAGCGTTTGAGTGATATATCGATGAGTTTAGAAACCTGAGAATCCACTGTAGTCTTCGAAGATTTGAAAAAGGATATATACAGCGACGGCATATACGTATACACGAGTCACTTGACGCCTTTTTCACCTTCGGGGTGGTGGTGCTTTTATTAAAAAGTATCGATGCACCGCCGCATTTCGCGCTTTGTTCAACCCGAGATGTGTGCACGTGCTTTTAAAAGCTGCCGGCGGAGTTCATATGTACACTCTTCTACGATCTTTTACCTACGCGCGAGGTATATTGCTCTTTTCTTTTTTTTTACGTTTGTGTGTAAGCATTTCTCTTTGCGTTACTCGAGCTTCGCTGCTGCGATGTAAACTATCGCGTGGTTGAAGATACTGGAAAACGGGCTTTTTTTTTTTGGATGTTTGCGTGGATTGCTTTATTTTTTATTGAAAAGTATCGGTTGACAATGAAAATGGTAGTGGGGAACGAAACGATTTGGATTTTTGAAAGAGATGTCATCAGATAAATGTCTTAATTGTTTGTGTTGTATTCTTCATGCGGTAACGTTCTTTATTCAAGCAAAAATTTCTTATTTTAACAAAATTTTTCAACAAAGGAATATTTTAATTCGATATAGTTCTTGAAAATTAAGAAATTTTTGATTTTATTTTGTATAAATTCGAATAATAGTCTTCTCAAATCGAGAACTTACATTTCGTACTTTAAGAACAAAGTTTTTCTTATTTCAAGAATTTTTCAATTTTTATTCCAGTGTCATTTACGAGCGTTATTTCAATGCACGGAGGGATAAATTTTTTTAATTCAAGTGAATCATTTCGTAAACGTAAATTTTCATTTAAAGAAAAAACGTTTTTCTCAACTTGAAACAATATATCATCATTTTAAGAAATGTAATTTTTAAATGGACTGAATTTAGTTATAATATAAAAAAAATATTTTCATAATAAGTTGATCTCTCAAAATAATGAAATATATATCTTCAATTCAAGTAAATATTTGATGATTATAATGTATGAAACCAAAAATTCGCTCGAGTTTAAAAATTTTTCATTGAACGTAATAAATTTTTTCAACAAACTCCTCACCGATGAACAATAAAAAAAAAAGTAACCTAATCAAAGTGTCCGCGTACACCCACTCGCAAGCAGCAGCAGCAGCAGTAGCGTATAATTCAAAGCCACCCGTCCGCGAAAATGCAACGCTAGCCCAAAAGCTAAAACACGTCACAGTATACTCTCGAGCTATAATATCAGCCAACAACAAACCCACATCCTAATATTCATGCGGGTATCTCTCTTACGGTTGTGAAACAAAACCCGCAGCATCATCTCGAATCAAGACATCTCGCGTACTATATACATACGCAGCCCCATAGTGATGCTAAACACGAAACGCTTCTCACTCTCTCAACGTCATGAATAATTAATACACGATATGGTCGGCGTGGTCAGGACGTGGCAGAAAACTCATTTCACGGATGTACGCTACGTATAGAGATATATCATTCGGATGTATATATGGCTATTTTTGGAGTTTTATGATTGATGCGGATTTAATGTCGTATATATATCCGCGCGTCGACATTGATCTCCGAGCGTAAAAATTTTTTTTGTTTGATTGAAAGTTTGATGGTTGTGAGATTTTGATAAAACCGAACTGATCTCAGTGCGAATAGAATATTTTCGAATTTTTGGAGGGGGATAAGTCGTGTCTTTGATAAGACGAAAATCGCTATACGCGAGTAAGCAAACAAGCTCGGCTCTGATAAAGCCTCGTCGTCCATTGTCTAAAGCAATACCACAACTAAGTATCTCCTCCAAGGACTAATCTTCGAGAACGGCTTTATGCGGCTTAAGATCAATTCGTCGACTTAGTCAAATCTCTCTCTCTCTCTCTCTCTCTCTCTCTCTCTCTCTCTCTCTCTCTCCGACGCGCGTTATTACGTGTATACACAGCGAATTATTTTGGGTAAAAGTAAAATGCATTTTTTTTAAATGGAATCGATGTCGCGTCCAAACAGCTGTTTTGTTTTCTCGCCGCAAACACGAAGTGATCGATCCACGAGTTTTGTAAAGAAAAAAAGAGGGAAAAAAGGGGAGAAATGGAAGGAACGCGAATGCGCTTTTCCGCTCGCGCCGGCGAAAAGCAATCATCTCGGCCGGACGCAATCAGCCGTCTCTCGTTCGTTTCATTTCGATTCCTGTTGCTCTCCTCTCTCTCACTCGCTTTCTCGATTAATCGCTCTCGCTACTTTTCCGTGGCGACTTTTGCTTGCCTCTGTATGTTTGCACGAGCGACCTTCGCCTTCTTCTACTTCTTCTTCTTCTTTTTTTTTTGAGCGAGTTTTATTCTTGAGCAGCTACAGTTGCAGCAGTGTGGATTCAAGTAGTCAATGTTGCCGTATGGTCAGGCATCAACTTTCGGTAAATGTTGGTCTGTATACTTTTGTTTTTCTTCCCCCGAGATTTTGGATTTCACTGTGAAGCGCTATTAAAATTGAGAAGAAAGCTTGCATTTCTTCGATTTTCACCTCATCTATACAATACGTGTATACGTATTTACAAGTCCAATTCATTTAGTAGGTATTTTTTTCGATATTGGAATATGACTTCCAACACAGTTGACGCTGAAAAAAATATTTTTACGTATATTATTATGATTTGAAAATTGTGACCGGAATCGATGGAAGAGCTTGCTTCGAGTCGACAACAGCGGGACGATTTTTACGATTGAGTAATGACAAGTAATTCCCATGAGAGCTTGAAAAACAGGTCTGCTGCTTACCGCTTGCGAACATAAAAAAATGTATTGGTTCAGCACTGCGTCATTGGAAAAAAAAAAATACGCAGTAGAAAACCAGCGGAAGCTATTGACGATGACAGTAGCAGTCAAATGGTCTCGGGGAATGGAGTAATCGGTGAGTTAACCCTTTCAGCGGCGGTGGAAAGTATACTTCCCACCTCGATTTTTTCAGTTTTTTTTTACAGCTCACGTTTTTTTTTACATGTTATAAAGGTGAAATAACTTTGATTGTCCTCATGAATGATGTACCTAAACACAGCGACGTTATTTTTTAAACAATAATGCATTTTGCAATTGTTATTAAATAAACAATATCGAAAATTTCTCTTTTTTCACATTAAATTCGTCCCTGAAGTCCTCGCGGTGAAAATGAACTTTTGATTACATTTTTAGATTCTAGAGGTGATACCCTAAGCGATGGTCTATTGAAGTTGTCATATATATATTTTTGTTATTTATTATTTAACAAAATATATTGTAAAAATGCAGATTTCACACAAAAAAGTCGTATTATTAGTATACTCAATTTTCGTATTCGATTTTATTACTAATAGTAGTATTTAGACTTCTGATAGTAAAAATATTTCTGACTTCTGACAGTAAAAATAAATAGTTTAAGTTATCCAAAATGGCGGATTAAACTGAGTCTTTTGAAAACTTTTTTTTTCTCCAAAACTGTGCACTTTCGGAAAAAACCACTAGAGAGCTTTTTTGCTTTGAATTGTATGCAAAATACAGTAGTATTTTTTTATTTTCAATTTTTTGATTTTTCAATGTGATGTCCGCCATATTGCCGCCGCCATCTTGAATTTTTCAATTTTGACTTCAGATTCGTAATCAGCGACCCCAAAAACATAAGAATATGAAAAGAACCGTTTGATACCATTGCCAGTTTAATTGCGCCCCTGAAAGGGTAAGCAACGTAGAGGTAATCTTCTACATGATTTCGATATACATATTAATATCGTTTTCTACAAATCTAACTGGTTTTCTTACCCAGATCAATTTATATCAAGAGCAGTTCATTGATTTTGAAACTCTAAAAGATGTCGTTGCAGCGAAATTCCGTTCACGATCGAACACTCGAATTCTAAAAGAAAAAACAGTCAATATCGATAGTCAAGTATTGAATTAATTAATGAAAAGCAGAGTCGACAATTTCAAGGTGATTTGCAAGGATACTTTAGTTGTTAACAATGAGTACAACGCGTGATCAACTAATAAACTGATTGTTGAACTTTTTTCAGACTTTTCCTTTAAACATCGCCTCGCATCGATTCAAAAATGTCACCCTATATTCATCGACTCGATGCTAAGTCACTACAGCTTCAGCTCTACTGCAGTCTGCAAGGAGAGTAGAAAATATAATTTTATGTTATTTAAATGAAGCGGAACATTTTACGATTCGATAATTGAAATGGAGGTAAGAAATATTCTGTTAGCGATAAGTTCACGACGCGGAACTTTTTTTCATGACTTGAAAATTGCTCGTGATTTTTCGCGTGTTCGTTTAGTTGGTTAACATATGCATTGGAGAAAGATAGCTAAGCTCGAAAAATAAAAATAAAAGTACTAAAAAAAGCGTGCAAATATAAAAAAAGAACAGAAGCGGAAGCGAAGCTTCATTATTCTATGTAAAAATTGCGTAAAAAATATTTTTCAAGATGTAGCATGCAAAAGTTATTTCGAAACTGCGCAGTATTTTTCATACCAGCGTCAGTAGCGATTCGGACTTAGAAAGCGCTAATAGCACATTTACCAGCAGAATGAGTTCAAAGCAATTGTTATTTTGGGCGTTGTGCGCTTACGCTGCTTACTGTCAGGTCACCTGTTCAGATTATTCGGAAGTGCTGAATATTTCCGTTGAGTATGTACGGAAAAATATTGGGCCAAGGCAAGTAGTTATAATCACCAAACCATCGTACCGTTCCGCTTTAGTTCCAGCAGTTTTCATGAAAAGATTTACCGAGGAGTTCTCATCGATCATTATCGACGTAGATGAAACTGGAACAAATAAGAATTTGGTCATGGTGGAAAATTGGTCACTTATGCAGAGATCGCACAGAAATAACTTGAATATCATTTTCATCTATGGCAATCAGCAGGGCAATGTCACTGATGAATTGACGTATTGGATCGATTTTACCATGGAATATCCCATTCGACCGAAGAGAGCAAAGTGCTTGATTTATTTGATCAACGTCGGTGCTAAAATCGATTTCCTCGATTTCTTCAAATTCAGTTGGGCTCGAAATTTCTTGGATATCACCGTGATCGAACTGCAACAGCAACTCGGATCGGATTCTTTATTGAGTCATACTCGTAATTACACTGACATAGTAGCGCACCAGTACAACCCATTCGTTGGTACTTACAAGAAAGAATATTTATCCTATGGGACCAACTTGTTTACCAACAAACTACAAAATCTTCACGGCTACCCTTTGAATACTGGCTTCTTCATCATTTACCCTCTCGTTTATTTCCGTGATGGCCCTGGTGGAAAGTATGTCGATCTGGATTCCATCGTAGGTACTGAAGTTCAAATCACGAAAGCTCTAGCAAAAGCGATCAACTTTTCAATCTATATGAAAATAATTGATGACCGTGAAAACTTGACCATGGCAATTTATCAAGGAATCGTGGACTTTACCATGAATACCTACGGCATCATATTAGATGCGACGCTGGAGAAACTCAATTTTGAACTCAGTATTTTCATTAGCAATAGCGGAAATCACCTGATCATTAAACAACGTCCAAAATATGCAGCTGGATTTGGCGAAACATCGCCTGTAATATTTGGTATTTTGGTAGTCATCGTTATCGCTTTCGCTATTTTTGCGAGAATGATCAAGTTAAATTTGAGGGTTTGGTCGGTCTACAATATCATTCAGATAATTTTGGGCAATTCAGTGAGCGACGAATTCAAAAGCAACATCGAAAGGATCGTCTACTTAAGTTTGATATGTGTATCCATATTGTTTTCCACGAATCTGACGGATTTCTTTACTCAGATGAATTTTCCTCAAGAGCAGTTCATTGATTTTCAAACTCTGAAAGATGTTGTTCAAGCCAACGTTCGTCCATGCATGACCACACGATATTCAGCAGAAACGTTAGAGAGGATAAATAATCCTGAACTTCGGTGGATGATAAAAAACAATCGAGCCGACAATAATGCTATGATCCATTGCATTCCGAATTTAATAGAAAAAGATGAGAAGGGTCTTGGCTACAATGCGTGTGAATATAATGATATTATGGGTAAAGTTATAGCCGACTTTTTCTCTCGAAACATTGACGGTTGGATCTTGAGCTTTGTAAAAGAACCGCTGCTGAGAGGCTATAATTTCTTGCTCCATTCCAAAACTTCGCCTTATGTACATCGATTCGATGCTATTATACTGAGACTTCAGGAGTCCGGTCTGATTAGACACTGGATGAAGAACGACGTGGCTTACGTAACAGAAGTATTTCGCAAACGCTTTCCAGAGTACGTATCGAAGAAAGAGCATTATGATATTCAGTCCGAAGTAGTCGCGGATACGACAATCATGAAGAAGGAATTCTACATGAACATGACTTATCGTCTGCTAATCGGCTGTTTGCTATCCATTGCTGTGTTTGTAGCTGAGATTTCGTGGCACATTCTATGCAACTGGATGCATCGTTTTTTTAATGAAATACTTATGGTCGTTTTAAGAATACATTGAGATATGGAAAATACGAGATATTTAATACACGTGTGTTTTGTCGAAATATAATGCTTTCAATGAAATGTATCCGCACAGAGATAATGTTGCATTCTTCATTTTTTTTTCACAAGTGAGTTTTCTTCTACTCCTTACCTCTCTTTCTATCCGCTAACATTTCTAAAGCTGCGATGATAATTTAAAGGTCAATAATGATGAGCGAACTATTGCTCTCTGTCCCTCTCACTCGCTTTCTCGATTAATCGCTGTCGCTACTTTGCCGTGGCGACTTTTGCTTGCCTCTGTAACTTTGCACGAGCGACCTTCGTCTTGTTCTTCTTTTCTTCGTCTTCTTTTTTTGAACGAGTTTTATTCTTGAGCAGCTGCAGTTGCAACAGTGTGAATTCAAGTAGTCAACGTTGCTGTATGGTCAGACATCAACTTTCGATGAATTTTAGTGTGTACTTTTGTTTTTTTTCCGAGGTTTTGGCATTTACTGGGAAGAGCTACTAGAGTTGAGACGAAAATTTGCATTTCTTCGATTTTTACCGCTTCTATCCAATAATAGTATATTTACAAGTTCAATACATTTAGCAGATTTTTTTTCGGGGTTGGAATATGTCATTTTACAAAGATAGCGCTGAAAATATTTATACGTATATTATTTCAAAGTATTTTACGGTTCGAAAATTGAGATAGAAATGAATAAAAGGCGAGTCGACAATAACGAAGCGATTTTTGCGATTGAATAATGACAAGAAATTCCCATGCGAGCTTGAACAGGTCTGCCGCTTACCGCTTGCGAACATAAAAAAATGTATTGGTTCAGCACTGCGTCATTGGAAAAAAATACGCCGTAGAAAATCAGAGAAAGCTATTGACGATGGCAGTATCAATCGGATGGTCATAGGGAATGCAATAACCGGTGAGTTAAGAAGCAACGTGCAGAGGATTTTCTATATGATTTTGGCATACATATTCACACCGTTTTCTACAAATCCAACTGATTTTCTTACCCAGATAAATTTCTATCAAGAGCAGTTCATTGATTTTGAAACTCTAAAACATGTCGTTGCAGCGAACGTCCATCCAGGTTGGAACACTCGAATTTCAAAACAAAAAATAGACTATGTCGATAGTCAAGAATTACATTGGCTAATGAAAAGCAGAGTCGACAATTATAAGGTGGTTTGCAAAGATTTTTTAGTTATTAACAATGAGTACAATGTTGGCCACAACGTGGGCAACTAATAAACTGATTGTTAAATTTTTCGAGGTAAGAAATGTTCTGTTAGCGATAAGTTCACGACGCGGAACTTTTTTTCATGACTTGAAAATTGCACGTGATATTTCGCATATTCGTATAGTTTGTTAACATATGCGTTGGAGAAAGATAGCTAAGCTCGAAAAATAAAAGAAAAGTACCAAAAAGAGCGTGCAAATATAAAAAAAAATTAGGAAAGCGGAACATTTTACGATTCGATAATTGAAATCGCGATAAGGGATACTCTGATAGCAATAGCTCCACAACACAGAATTTTTTTGACTTGAAAATTGCACGTGATTTTTTGCATGTTCGTATAGTTATTTAACATATGCGATGGAGAAAGATACCTAATCTCGAAAAAAAAAAAATTACTAAAAGAGGTGTGCAATTTTATGATAGTTGAACTCGAAAAATAAAAAGAAATTACAAAAAAAAGCGTGCAAATATAATAAAAGGACAGAAGCGGAAGTGAAGCTTCTTTTTCCTATGTGAAAATTGTAACAAAAAAATTTTTCAAGGCGTAGCACGTATCTTCATGTATTTAAGATCTATTCGATGAGGAAAGAATATTCTGATATTCAGTCGACAGTGGCTCGGATACCACGATCATGGATATGACGTTCTATTGGAATATGACTTATCTTCTTCTCATGGGCAGCTTGTTTGCAGTTGCTGTGTTTTTGGTTGAGATTTTGTAGCATCTTCTACGCTGTAGAGTAGAGCAATTGATAAAGTCTTATTGGCGTGAGTAATGTCAAAAATAAGCGTGTA
Organism: Galeopsomyia nigrocyanea; assembly: GCA_035047105.1. NCBI lineage: Eukaryota > Metazoa > Arthropoda > Insecta > Hymenoptera > Eulophidae > Galeopsomyia > Galeopsomyia nigrocyanea. The sequence goes on from JAWWMK010032382.1 coordinate 12,696, forward strand.
TTTTGATCCTGACAAAATATTTATGTAGACGTTGTGAGTGGTAAATCGTTTTTGCTGTGTAAAGTTATATCATAAGTATGAAAAAGCTTTTCTAGAAATTTTAAATTATTTCAAAATGAAGTCAAGTTCACAAAGAAAAGCACGAATTTGATTAATAACAAAATATATCATTTAAATAAATTGTATAATATGTTATTGTTCTATTGCTCAAAATGTTTTTATTATCATGCTAATTTTTAACTTATTTGAAATATTAAAGCAAATATTATAATGGTATTACATGTGATTGAGCAAATATAATGTATGTACTTTATGCGTATTATACGAGGTGTTATATCGCAGTGTAATGTGACTTTAAATAAAACATATCTGCATAATGTCATAGCTCTTTTTATTTTCATCACAAGTGAAATTTCATTCACGCCTCATCACAATCATCCAATCGTCATTTAACTATTAAAACAAACTCAATTTGGTGTAATTTGAAGATACGGAGCTTTTTGCGATTCGTAGGTTTTTTTTATTTTTATGAGCAAATTGTGAGAAATTTTTTTTGTAAGTTTCTACAAAAAAAAATACGGAAGAAAAATCTAGCTGAAATTTCAAAGTAAACTAATTATAAGCTAGAATACTTAAATGCGTAAAAAATCAAAACAAAATTAATTATGTATAATTTGAAAGAAATAAGCCTGGGAAAATTTTTACGATATAATAATTGCGAGAAGAAATTTTTTGTTGAGCGTAGTATGCATAATCGATTTTTAAATTGTACGGGAATTTTCGAATTGTTGCGTTTTTTGTTGTAGACATTGTTACAGACGTTATAAAAAAATATGAGATATTTAATACACGTGTGTGTTGTCGAAATATTATGTTTTAAATAAAAATGTATCTGCCCGCGTAAAAAAAGTCATGATCTCATTGAGATCTCAATGAGATCCGTCTCAATTATGGCACTTTTTGATATGCCTT
>JAWWMK010032393.1:0-13663 GCA_035047105.1 Galeopsomyia nigrocyanea
TATGTTTTGCATAGTATTGTGATTTCGGTGAGTTTTGCGAAAAAAGAACTCGTAACGTTTGCTCTGTATATACGAATAGTTCAATGTATTTTAATATGTATTTCTAGAGAGTCCTGAAGAGGAGCTGTTTATCAGCTCGAAACGTCGACAACGTACATAACTTTTTGTTAAATAAAGTGTCAATTCTACTCCACATCGAGTAACAGAGTTTATTCTCTCTTCTTTCAAATATTGAAATACGTATTCATTTATAAATAATAAATTGAAGAGAAAGTTAAACAACAACTTTATTAAACAGCAAGACGTTGTAGCGTAGTTAACGAGCAAATTATCGTGTCAATAGACGTGAACAGACTTGCGTTTTTTTCCGTTGACTCCGTTGCCTAGGAACTTCGTGATGTTTTTTTTTCGAAATCGTCTTTTTCGAACGGGGATGTTTGAAGTCCACAGGTACTCCCGCCTTAGTGAGCTTCGTAGGAGACGAAGGGAACGAGACACTTTTTCGCAGGACCATCGGAGTTGTTTTAGATGAAGGGCAGCTCTGCAACATGGGCAGAGTTGAAGGATGAGCTGGAGGATGCTGCAGAATGCTTTGGTCGTGTGGCACGGAAGCGGGGTGCTGCTTGCTGCTGTGGGCTGTTATCAGCCAGAGGTTCGTCGGCTTGTGGGAGCTGATTTGCTGGAGGCGGTGTAGGAGCAGCATGCAGCGTTTCCCGCGGTTCTTTGTCTGTGGCGTCGAGGTAGGCGGGCTTGAGAGCGTCGGTTGAAACTGTCTTTTCCGCGCCGTTGACCTTCATGACGTAGACCTTGTCGTTGACGCGTAGGCAGACTGTGTAGGGACCTGTGTATGGAGGCTGCAGAGGTTTGCATACAGAGTCGACCCTCTGAAAAACATGTGTACATGTACTGAGGTCCTTGAGCTGGAAGACACTGGGAGTTGAATGATGAGAGGCTGGCATGGCCCGGATACTCCTCATTAGTTTGGAGAGTTTGGCGGCAAAAGTTGGTTGGTCGTCTGGAACGCTGTGAGACACGAAGAACTCTCCAGGCAGGCGGAGAGTTGTGCCGTAGAGCATTTCAGCTGGAGAAGCCTCGAGATCCTCCTTGTAGCAAGTGCGCAATCCAAGAAGGACGATGGGAAGGCGATCTGGCCATGGAATCTCGCCCTCGCACATGAGCGCGGTTTTGAGTGTGCGGTGTAGGCGTTCTTCTATGCCGTTCGACTGTGGGTGATAAGGCGTCGTGTAAACGTGCTGCGCTCCTGTCTGGCGAACCAATGCATAGAAGAGTTGCGACTCGAATTGCGTGCCTTGGTCGGAGGTGATTGTCGTAGGGCAACCATAGTGAGCAATTCAGTTTTTTACGAGAGCATCGGCTGTGATGTTCGAGAGTGGTACAGCAACTGGCCACCTGGTAAACCTGTCGACGATGGTGAGGTAATAACGGAGATTACCGAGGTGTGGTAGCACGATGAGGTCCACATGAATGTACTCGAATCGATGGTCTGGCGAGTTGAAAGTCTGGAGTGCGGCACGGTTGTACCTGCTAACTTTAGCGCTCTGACAAGCGATGCAAGCGCGAGCGCAGTTGTAAGCGACCTTCCTGAAGTGCGGCCAGACAAATTTGGCAGCGAGTAGAGGAACTGTTGCTCGAGGACTCGGATGCGCCTTGGAAGTGACACACGTTGAAGACTAGGCGTCGCAGCGCAGGGGGTAAGTATGGCTTGAGCACGTTGTCCATGACGTTTCAAGCTACTTTGGCACCCTCAATGTCGAAAAACCGGAGCTCAAGGATGCAGCTTTCGAGGAGATGTGAAAGGTCCTCGTCTTTCTCCTGTGCTGCTTCAATATCGCGAGCCAACAGGCCAGACGGCATGCCGATGGTGCAGGTGCGTAACAGCATGTCGGCCACGACATTGTCCTCACCTTTGATGTGTTGGAAGTCCACGTTGAACTGTAAGCAGGTAGTCGAGGTGTCTCTGCTAGCGAGGCGACGCCTCGTAAGATGATGGGCGAATCGCATAGATGAGCGGTTTGTGATCTGTTCTGAGTACAAACACGCGACCTTCCAAGAAATGCTGGAAGTACTTGTCGGCTTCATGGGCTGCAAGCAACTCTCTGTCGTAGATGATGTACCTCCTTTCGGTGTCAGTCAACTTTCTGGAGAAGAATCCCACTGGAATCTGCATATCTTGGACAGTTTGCTGCAATGCTGCACCTATGGCCGTGTCCGAGGCGTCTGTGGACAAAGTAAGTGGTGTGTCCGGAACGAGGGCAGAGTTGGTCGTAGCGTCGCATAGCGCTTGCTTGCACGCAGGAAAAGCATCTTCTTGAGCCGAAGTCCAGCCTTTAAGCTTGGCGTGTTTGATCTTAAGAGCACCTCGGAGCAAGTCGTCCAGCGGAACTTGTAGCTATACGGCCTTGGGGATGCAGCGCCGGAAGTAGTTGACTTACCCTAGGAAGTTGCATAGCTGATGGTACGTTGAAGGTCTGGGGATGGGCTCGATGGCATCTACCTTGTGAGGCAGCGGGCAGTATCCATTTCGCGAGACTCGATAGCCCAAAGAAGTGACTTCTGGTAGACCAATTTGGCATTTACCCAAGTTCACAGTAAGGTCTGCCGAATGTAGGATGTTGAACGGCTGCTGAAGGTGCTGTTGATGCTCTTAGTGGGTCTTGGAGAAAACAATGATGTCATCCAGGTACCAGAGCACGAAGGGTAGGTCACGAAACAGCGAGTCTAGAAACCTCTGAAAAGTTTATGTTGCATTACGAAGACCCAGTGGCATCACCAGAAACTCGAGGAGACCAAAGGGCGTGGTGACAGCAGTTTCAGCGATGTCTTCTTGAGCCATGGGGATCTGGTAGAAAGCTTTCTCCAGATCGATGACGGAAAATACGATGCCACCAAATCAGCCGTGCAGTAGCTCCTCGATGACTGACAGTGGATAGCGGTCCGGTTACGTGATGGCGTTGAGATCACGGTAGTCATCTGTGATATGATAAGTATCATTTTCTTTTTTGACGAGGTGGATGGAGCTACCTCACTGACTGGAAGAGGGCCGCACGATGCCTCGGTCTAAACTCCTTGACGGCTTTCTTGGCTCCCGTGAAGCGCTCACCGTGCAAAGGTCGAGGGCGCTCGTATACTGGAGGTTTGGTGGTGTGTATGTGGTGAGTGACGGGGGTGCCATTGAGGGTGGCCCTGCGGCTGCTGGATTTGGTGATGTAGGCAAACTCAGCGAGCAACGCGTCGGACTGCCTTCTGTTTCTCACGTCGCCGGCTGGGTCTTCCAGAATTGCCACTGAATGCGCACGCTTGTGCTGAAACGCTGAGTGAAGTGGTCGAGCGCAAGTTTTGGAGGTCCACGAGAAGGCCTGCGTGAACGAGGAAGTCTGCGCCGATGATGGCTCCTGGAACATCAGCAATGATAAAAGGCCAGGTGTAGTCTCTACGCAGCCCAAGGTTGAGCGAGAGAATGTTACGACCAAACGTTGCAATTGGCGACATGCTTGTCCCTGTCAGTATGAGAGTCTGCTTGATGAGGGGCTCCGAAAAGTATCGAATGGCTGAACGGAGCAGTAATGAGACGACTGAGCCTGAGTCAACGAGAAAGGTTACACCCGATCTTTTGTCTAAGATATACAGGCGGTTCTCTTTAGGCAGAGCTTTGCCGTGTGTCGCCTAGATCAACGGCAGCGAGCTTAGTTTTCCTGCTGCTGAAAGGTGCAGGGCTTCGAGCACTTGACGGCGTTGGCCCCGAAACGAAAGTGGTAGTAGTAGTAGCCATTCTGCGGTGCCGGGGAAGTTGCACGGTTGTTTGGGCACGGCTGCGACTGCGATTACGACCTCGGCCGGACTGCTGCGAGTTAGGCCGCGCCGCGACTACCTCAAGGACAAGCTTGGTGGCCGTGAGCAATTGCTCCATGGTGTTTTTGAGATCGGCGACTTCTCTGGCTAACGAAGATGAGCCTTTGTCTCTACGGAAGGGCGAGCTGCCGCGTGAACCGGGCCTGACCGCCGACACCATGGCTGAGGGAGATCTAGAGAGCTGCAATTCCGTTATCTTGTCGGCCGCTTCAGTCAGCTCTTCAAGCGAGTCCGTCTTGAGGACACGCAAGATCTTTTGAGAGGCTTGTGGTAGTAAGTCGAGCCACTTAATCTTCAGGGCAGCGTCGTCGATGCTGTTGCCGGAAAATTTGCGCATTTGACGCAGTATCTGTGAAGGCTTGCATTTCTCCATCTGAATGCGAAAGAAAAGCTTACGCAGGCGTTGCTCCGCGGTTTCAGCGAACCAGGAGAGTATGCGCCCCTTGAGGTACTCGTACTTGCCTGAGTTGTGAGCATGTTGGAGAACGTCCATATGTTCTTGCACCATCTCGGCATCCAAAGCTTTGAAGACGAGGTTGTAGTGCTTCTCATCCGTAAGCACACGATCACAGTCGAACGAAGATTCGGCGTGCAAGAACCAGGCCTCAGGATTTTTCTTCCAAAATGCCGGAAGCTTGCCGGACGCGCCGGCATTGCCCGATGTCAATTGCTGTTGAAGCTATGCGAGTGCTGCTAGCTGGACCGTCAGATCTTCCGCGTTGGCTGGAACTTGCTATTGATGTTGCTGCTGCTGCTACTCGAGAGTTGGCGGCGGCGGAGGTGGCAATCGGCCTGAGCCGCCAAAGCCCTGCGGCGGGGTGCCACTGCCATTGGCCGTAGAGTTGACGACGACATTGCCGGTCATGTTGTTCGAGTTTTGAAAATTAGTCTGCAGAAAGCTTGTGTGATAGGACGAGAGCTGTCGAGAGTCCTAGGAATCAGCGACGACGACGTCACAGATTGCGGTCGCTTCTTCGTCTTGATTAGAGCCACGTTGCCACAGAAACGTAGGGGTCACCACTTTAGAAATACGTATTCATGTTGTAACGGGCGGCGAAATTGAACAAAATAATTACGTTCGACCGTTGCGATTTTGAATATGACGTTTGTATTAACGAATCAACATGCAAACAAGCGACGCCGCAGAGAGAGAGAGAGAGAGAGAGAGAGAGAGAGAGAGACAGTTACCGTGCAGGTGCGAGAAAGATAGCCGCGTGAGAGCGAGAAAGAAGGATAGATAGTCCTATGATTAACGGTCAGTTGGATTTCGGCGAGCCGACGGCCGAGACGCATGCGCTCGGCCAAGTTGTAACATTTTTCCGGTGGGTTATGCGGGAATAGCCGTACGTGTATATGTGTGAGTGTGCATCACTCCAGCAACGTCATCAACGAGGTGCGGAGTAACGAGCCATTACAGAGTACCTCAGTCACCAGTGGAGCTACGGCGAAGCCAGAAAGACCAACAGCGACAGTGCCAACGTCAAAGATACAAAGTAAGAACACGCTTCACGCCTAAACACCTGTCAAGATGAAGAGGGCTACCGTCGACGCCGTCACTATCGTCGTCGTACACTGGGTCGCATCTGGTCAACGCGACCCCACGTATGCGTGAGTAGGAGTTTTGTGTACGACGGAATTACGAGCGTTTAGTCCGCGAAGCGAACTTGTCTCTCTCTCCGTGCATTTGTTTTCGTCACATCGAATATCAAAGACTCTCGGCCACTCATCTCATGATTTGAATATGTTTGTACGCTATGAGTTCTGACAATATACGAAAGTCAGTGAAGTGAACATCGTGAGTGCTTCTTTCAGTAAAATCACTATTTCCCTCATTTTGTCCTTGCATGAGTTTTTGCGTTTTCAGCCTCTTGAAACGAAATTCAATATCAACGATGCGGTGGTTAGTCTCACAACGTAATCAGATTTCGGCGGGAAAAATACGTTAATCCCCCCCCCCCCCCCGTTACAATGTATAAGTAATAAATTGAAGAGAAAGTTAAACAACAACTTTATTAAACAACAAGACTTTGTAGCGAAGTTAAGGAGCAAATTATCGTGTCAATAGACTTGAGCAGACGTGAACAGACTGGTGTTTTTTTCCGTTGACTCCGTTGCCTAGGAACTTCGTGATATTTTTGTCTTTTCGAAATCGTCTGTTTCGAACGGGAATTTTCGAACGCCACACATTAAATAAATCATATTCACGTCTTTTCAGCGTAAAATGGAGGACTTTTCCATTTCCAAGTCGATGGAGAGTTCCGTTGAATTCATATGACCATTTATGTTAGGGTATTTTAATGAAAATCAGTAAAATAGCCTATCACGCCCCATATCTATGGTCTAATCGCTCACAACCATTAAATAAATTATATCCTCGTCTTCTATAAATAATATGAAAATCGGATAAATAGGCCCTCTTCACTGGCTGGGACTGCTGTCATTGTTTGTATTATTTTCATATCTTCAGCTTAATCAAATATATGATCCCTTCAACTTCCAACGGGGAAAAAATTTTTTCTTCATCTTCGAAAGTCATTTATGCAGTCGAGTGGCATATATTCTGTCAGAACATTTCCAAAATAAAAAAAAAGCATAATTGGCATTAATCTCTCAAAAAGTTGCTCTTATTGGTTGTTTATGAAAACGTTCCAAAATAATATACTGCACCTATGTACGTATCTAATAGTGCGAATTAGAAAAATGTGCCTCTTATATTGAAAGCGCAAATGCAAGGAGTAGAATTTTCTTGAAAAAATCAGTCATCTTTATTTAAAAAATTACCATGTTGCAATTTATGGACCAAAAATTTTTTCCTCCATTTTACCGTATGCGTAATAAATATATGGACTCTACGTTGTTGACAATAACAATAAATGTATTAGGTACACAATGGGGATCCTGTGCGAAAAGTAAAACCTTTCGCTTTTGCGATTTTTACAAATAGACTCGCTCGATAGACTGACTGCGATTCGCACAATAAATTCGACCGAGTCTGTATACTAAATGAAGTCGTTCGCGGCGAGGAACAAATTTTTCTTCGCCATCAACGAAAAACGCCACGCATGCACTTTTAGACGGGCTCTGTAAGACCAGTGACGGTAATTTTCGTTGTTGAGAAGAATCTTGCAGTAAACATTTTTTCGTTGCCAGAAAACTTACTCCGCTATAAAGTTGCACAGAACGGCGAAATTAGCAGAGTTCATTCGACCCACATACGTTTCAAAAGTTCTTTTCACTGGCAATCCAGTTGGCTTGAAGGGTCAAATGTTTGAAATGAAAGATGAGGAAAGCTCAGGAGCGGAAAAAATAATCATAACTCAATTAGCTGTGTGGTTTATTAAATAGAGCCCTAGAAACGAAACTGAGATTAAGTAGCATTGAGACGACCCGATAAGAAACTAGTGAGAGACTGAATTTTTTTTTTACAAAAAATGAGTGAAGCAACATAAGCGAGGAGCCCTTTGCATTTGACCTAAAAATGACTTTTCCGCATTAAATTAGACATTGAGTTCTACAAGCCAAATGATGATTTTCTACACCTATTATACGTCTCCAATTGCCTCCTAAACATGGTCCGTCCGTACACCACCCCATATCAAGTAGGCTTCTAACGCCTTCTACATTGGCCCGGTCGAGTGCTATCTTCAATTTTTTCAGTTCTACGTCTTCAGCTAGATAAAATAAAGGACCCTTTTTATCTCCGAATCGATATATACAATTAATCAACTTTATTATGCGCGCATGGCTCAGTTGGCAGAGCTCTTGACTCTCACGCCGGGGTCCCCGGTTCGAGCCCCGCTCTCCGCATTTTGAACGCGAAAGTCTGCCGTGCTCCTGTGGCTTGAGAGCGTTTGCGCCCCGTGTTATTACTGGTAAAGCCTGCTTCGCGGATCGCCACGGTCATCCTGGGAAGGCGTAGACTAACCACTCTACACTGAGGATTACTGATTTAGAAACGCTACTTATAGGCAAATAAGTAATACGCTGAGCGTAGTCGGTGGCAAGGCTCTAGCCTTTCGAGGCTGAAGAAGCTAGTCCATTTTTTTTATTATGACCAATCATATGCAGCTATTTCGATAAAAATCAATAATATCGACCTCTAACGCCCCACATCTATGCGTAAACTACGAGCAACCCTGAATTAAATTATATTTAAGGCTTCTGTGATGTCAAGTGAAGGAGCATTTTCATTTTCGAATCGATAAATGCTTATCTAACCTTTTTATTGCCATTTATATGCAGCTATTTCGATAAAAATTTATAATATCGACCTCTAACGCCCCACATCTATGCGTAAACTACGAGCAACCCTGAATTAATTTATAGCTATGGCTTTTAAGACGTAAAATGATGGACTCTTTTCATTTCCAAATCGATAAATAATTATCTAACGATTTTAAGATCATTTATATTCGGCTATTTCGATAAAAATCGATAATACCGACCTCTAACGCTACACATCTATTCGTAAACTACGAGCAACCCTGAATTAAATTATATTTAACGCTTTTTTGATGTATAATGAAGGATGCTTTTCATTTTCGAATCGATAAATAATTATCTAACCTTTTTATTGCCACTTATATGCAGCTATTTCGATAAAAATCAGTAATATCGATCTTTAACGTTCTGCATCTATACTTAAACTACTCGCAACTATTAATTTTTATATATCTATGTCTTCTATATTGTAAAGCAAAGGACCGTTTTCATTTTCGAATCGATAAATAATTTTATAACTTTTTTGTGACCGTTCATATTCGGCTAGTTTATCAAAATATATGTTCAGACCGATAAGTCCATTAATTAGATTCGCTATAAAATTGAATTGCGCGCTAAAATTGGAAACGCGCCTTTTCTCCGCGTGGGTGCAATGACCCCGCCGCTCCCACTTGTTCTGGAAAATTCAGAAGCATCGGCCCCGCCGCCGCCGGGGCTTCTCTCGTCAGAACGAATTTGGAGGTCGCCGCTCGCGCTCCTCTGCAACGACGCTCCATTTTCTCACTAGTATTCTCACACGAATTTTAGAATAAGCAATCTTGTACATAGTGATAATAAAGTTATTAAGTTTCATAGTTAAATCAACGATTAATAATTTACTATTGAAACCCACTTTCTTGATCTTCCGAGTCAACAACAAGTCTAAAAATCATCGATCGAGCCAACAAAAATCCAACCACGCTTTCTTCAAACTCTTGCCGTGAATTTATCTCAAGTCGACGATTCAACTTGTTCAAGTTTCGGCGGAGAAAAGGAACGGAATTTACAATATATATTCAATCATATTCATAGCACTGGTTGTACCATTATATTTTTATTTCGAAATTGTACAATTTATTTCAATATTTTTACAAAAACAATATAATAACAAGTATTGTCAAAACAAATGCATTAAATATACAAGAAGCTATAAATCAACAGAATATAACTATTTGAGATTTGATCGAATCGCTCTTCGAAGTTTTAATAACTCACTCGAAAATGTTTTATGTCAATAGTAATATTCTATAACTAATCTTTTTACAATTTACAAATACTCTAACGAATTATTACAGAATTCTATATCATTTCCAACAAAAACTTGAAAGGTATTTTATTTATAAACTGAAAGATTTAAAATACAAAAATTTATATTACTGTATATTAGTATACATATCGCGAGCCGCGGTGGCTCAGTGGATAGAACGCAAGACTCTCATGCGGGAGATCTGGGTTCGATTCCTGGCAGGTACCAATGGCTTTTTTTCAAAAAAGTGTATGTGCCAAAATTAACACCGCGGCTCTGAGTCGTTCGGATTCGACTCGTAAATAAACTGTAGGTCCAGTAATTGGGAACTGACAAGCCCGGTTATCTATAGGGGTTGCCGTCAAGTAGAAGCATACTGTAGAAGCATACACATGACTACTTTGGAACGCGGTAGTCCAATGCTTTTCGGGAAAAATACTGGAATAGGGGGGTAACGTGAAAAGCGAATACGCTGCACGAATAAGGAAAATAAAAATAAAATATTAGTATAAATACCTATTATAAAAATCAAATATATGTTTTCTCAAAAAAAAAACCCCCTACAAAATAAATTAATTTCGGAACGAGGGAATCTTTAATTTGTAACGGGGGAGTAATATGGTATTTTCCCCGCCGTCATTTGATCATGTTGTGCGGCTAACCGTCGTCTCGTTACTGTTGACTCTGTTTCTGGATTCTTGGAGTGGATGCTGAAACCCGCGAAAACTCATGCAAGGGTAAGTCTAGCGAAAGGTGAATTTATTCAAAGAAGCACTCATTTTGTTTGCTTCACTGACTTTTGTATATTGTCAGAACTCATAGCATATAATGAATCAGTAAAGAGAATGTTGAGATGGTCGAAAGTCTTGGCTGTTCGGTACGGCGCGGCGTAAAAAATTCACGTAAAGAAAAACAGATAGTCCTCGCAGACTAGACGCTCGCATTACAGTCCACACAAACAATTACTCACGTACAAATGTGGGGTCGCGGTGATCAGCCACGACCCAGGATATGCTGACGATGACGACGTGTTTGCTGCAGTCCTCGTCACCTTCACTGATACTTTAACTGCAAGCGGGCTCGTAAGTTTGTGGTCTTAGCGCTACTTCTGCTGCCGATGCTTCTGCGGTGCTGCTCGTCCGTTGTTACCGAACTTCTTTTCAGCACGTCGTGGTATTGCATATCTGCTTTGCACGTAGCTTGGATGCACCTCGAATACGACGTTGCACGATCTTGTAGAAGCACATGCGCATCTCGTTTGAATTCGCTCAGCGCGAATGGAAACCTCCGCAACTCGGGGCGATATGAGTAGCTCACCCAACGGTCTGCACAAATCATAAATCTGCCTACTTCCTAGGTGTATGTCAATTCGTCCGTCTCTCTTGCTCTCCCGCAACTATCTCTTTGGGTTCTGCGTGGTAGCTGACTGTCTGCGGTGTCGCACGCTTGTATCTTGATACGTCAAGATAAACAAATATTCGAAATCGCAACGGTCGCATGTAATTAATCTATTAATTTCGTCGTCTGTGACAAATTTTAGATTACAAAATCGATAGAAAACGGTCAGTTGAGCGATTTCAGTTTTGGTAGGAAAATACACCCTTGAAGTACACCCTAATCATATCGATCAATAAAATTAGGGGGAGTTTAACGATTTATTAAATGTTGCTTTAGGCACACCGTGAGATTGTTTACTGATCTGAGATACATATTGGTCTCTATTATTAGCGGTTGGTTAAAATATTATTCTTTACCAGACAATTTTTTGAATAGAGCTGGGGTACTGACCGGTAATCATAGTCGATATGCCGAGTGCTGAGACTGACAGGTTTTTTCACGGAAATTACACCGTTTGAAGATTCCCACGTACTGCAGGATCCTGGAACAGTTTCTTTGTTTTCATGGGATATGTTCGAAATTTTTCTATTGCGACGAGATAAAGTATACTTGTGGGGGTCGTTTCCTTCCTTTCTGATTATTTCTGGTAAAATACGTCGTCTCGCATTAATAAACCAATTGCAAACCTGAAGAAGAAATTATGATAATTAATGACAGTATCTCTATATCAACTGTTAATATTACATATATGTCATTCTGCCATAACTTGTTCAGATATAGTTAGAATTTGAAACCTAAAGGATAACCAGAATTTGAGCTACGTAAAAATATGTATTTTTTATCCAAGTTCTTTAGAAAAATCATTAAACTATTTTATTGCATGTTTTCTTAAAGTGAAAAAAAAACGAAGATATAAAAAACAATATTTATTCCGTTCGTTCTCCAAAAGAATCAATCTCGTTCTAAAATTACAAAATATTATGTATTAATTAGAATAGTATATTTAGCTTATATGTAAAATGTGGAAAAACCAAGTCCATCTTCAAACCAATATAACTTTCGAAATAATGAGTATATCGTAATTTAAAGGACGCCAATGCAAAGCTGAGATCGAATCCTTTCAATGGAAAAAAAATGTTGTGTAAAAGGTTGAACCGTTTGAAAGTTATACTGGCTCAAAATTTGTGATTAAAATCTTTAATAAAATATTTCTATCTAAAAACTGACTCTTTATATAAAAAAAATTTTCATTGCAGCTTAACTTTTGAACAGTTTAGTTTTTTACAATTTTTTTTTCATCGAAAGGATTTGATCTGAGCTTTCCGTTGGTGCCATTTAAATTGCGATAGACTAATTATTTCGAAAGTTATCTTGGTTTGAAGATGGACTTGGTTTTTCAAAGTTTTACATATAAGCCTCCTAGCTCCCGACCATGAGCCTATTCAGAAAAACGCCGAGATACGGGTATTTTTATTTTTTATAAAAAATATTTTCCCAAACTTTCATCAAAATCGAGCTCCCACAAGGTGTGTGCTCTCCTTGGAAGACACGTCCTGTTATTGTTAATTGTCAACTTTCATTTGATAAAAAATAGCTAATCTTTGATAAATTTTCTACAACATGATCGATATTGCTTTTAAAATTTCTCGGAAACTTTCTACTGGTAGAACTTATATTGCGATCCGAAATCAGTGGAATAGACGTAAACAGTATCGATGACTTAACGTTAAAAGTGAACGCCTTTCATGTAAAAGATGACTCGAGAATCTTGGTTGGTACTCATATTCCAGTAATATTGTAGCATTTAAATCAGAAATCAATAGGATGACCACGTTAGGTGTCCGTAGACTCTCTATAAATTAAAAATATATGAGCTAAAAACATGCGCTATGATATAATTAATTTACATTTTGTTATAAAAAAATTATTCAGAACGATCACAACCTGACAAGGAGAGGCTCATACTTGCGGGTGCTCGATTTTGAGGAAACGTTCTGGAAATATTCAAAATAAAAAATAAAAATACACGTGTCTCAGAATTTTTCTGAACAGGCTCATGGTCGGAAGTTAGGGGGAATTATACGTGAAACGGTTACAATCGAAGTCCGCCTTCAAACAAAGATAATTCACGAAATAATGAGTTTATCGTAATTTAAAGGGCACCAATAGAAAGCTGAAACAAATCCTTCCATTTAAAAAAATTGATCAAAATAAGTTAAACCGTTCAAAAACTTCGCTGAAACAAAATTTCTTCAAATTCTAAGCCAATTGTTCGATGATCAAGATGTTTTAGGAATTTCATTTACAACTTTAAAAATTTCATAACTTTTTAACCGTTTAACCTAATTCAACAATTTTTTTTTAAATGGAAGGAGTTGAGCTCAGCTTTCTATCGGTATCCTTTAAATTACGATATACTCATTATTTCGTGAGTTATCTTCGTTTGAAGACGGACTTCGATTTTCACCGTTTCGAACATAAGTCCTCTTAACTTCCGACCATGAGTCTATTCAGCAAAACGCTGAGACACGTGTATTTTTATTTTTTATGTAGAATATTTCCCTAAGGTTTCCTCAAAATCGAGCACCCGCAAGCATGAGCCTCTCCTTGTGAGTACTATAGTCAATGTTGGGAATGTTGGTAGATTCAATTCGCGCTTCGAATTGCACTCAAGGTCTCTCCAAATAGGCGGCGTATTTGACTCGAAAAGCATATCTTATCAAGGAGTACAAGCAATTCATATTTCTTTCAATGCAAATTATCAGTGAAACCGGTGGTTCGTTGACACCTTTCGAATATACACGAAGTTTCTATGAAAGTAAAATGTCTATCATTAAGGTAGCTTTCTAGTGAAATTCGACGGAAAAATCGATTTTTTTAAATTACAGAAATATATTCTTTATCTATTCTAGAATATAGAAAACCAAATCCTAATATGGGAAATAATTT
>JAWWMK010032424.1:0-13646 GCA_035047105.1 Galeopsomyia nigrocyanea
ACGGAGCTGACGTTCCGGAGTGATGCCAACTGTTTGAACCTTCATCAATTCACAGTACCAACATAACCCCACAGCGCAGCGGGGCTGTAGCGCGCTCAAATTCGAAATACACTTAGGTGGCGGTATTAGGTACATGGCGGTATTAGGTACACTTGCCTTACAATAAAAAAAAGTCATGCGTGTAAATGTAAAGGGGTTTCGGTGACGGATTTGAAAGGTTTTTCAATAACTAAGCATGCTACTTTCGAGTTGGTTTTGTAATTTTTTTTAGCAATGTTAATCATAGGATGAAACACATTGTAATTTTTTGTATATATGTATGTATAACTTGTAATACTAGTCAATTCATTTTATCTAAAAATAATATTTTGAATTAATATAATTATTATTGTTAGGTGAATTCAATAAAAGAAAGAATTAAAAATAATCAACCAACTATTTAGATATGCAAAAGCTCCAATTAATTTTCTAATTTCACTATATAATCATTGTTTTTCAAGTTTTGACGTTTGCTTCTAATTACACTTGACACCGCGAAAAATTAAATTACCTCTTCAGACTCGCAAGGCGCAAAATCGTTCCTGCATTGTCACGTTTTCGTTGAATTTCCTATTCTAGAACCGCATCGACGTAAATATGGTGAACACTCTCTGCCTATATAATTGCGGCATTTTCAGTGCAATAAAAAAAAAAATTGATAGTCGGTCGAATGAAAAAAAAAATCGGCAATAAATACTCACGCGCCTGTGGGATTTTCAGACCTAGAAAAGATGAAAGTTTTCCCCATCGTCGTGAGAGAATGATAAACAAGCGATACGTGACGAGGCGATCGTTGCAAAAATCATAGCGTGCGCGCTTTGCAGCCTCTCGTTATTATCTTTTGACTCTCGCCATGAGCGTTATAAAGGTCGATTCACTTGCATCGTATCTTCATTTTCATTGCCATATAGCTTTCGAAAGGTTTTACCCTCGTACATCGACGACTATTCACTTTCTATTTTTTTTTCTTGTTACTATGAGAATCTCATATGTTATTGTGTCTTATTTACTGATGATATGTTTGTTTGGTCTTTCAGAGTGGACCCGGAGGTTTCGAAGAGGTGCGGAAATACGTGAAACAAGGCGGCGATTTCTGCAAGGAGCTTGCGGCTATTCTTCACGAAAGGTATAGATTACAATTACAAATTCGTATTTTTTCTTAATAAATAATGTTTTTTCAATTATTCTAAAACTATTTTATTTCGACGACAGGGCCGAATTAGAAGCAACTTATGCCAAAGGACTTAGTAAATTAAGCGCGAAATTGACGAAAGCCTGCGCAAAAGATCAAGGTAAAAAAAAAAGTCACACGATAAATCATTTCTTGCAACTCTCGTTTTTACAGTTCGTAACTACTAGTTATTTTAAAAGAACACATAGTATACCGACTGCCCCATTTTACTAATCCCGATTGTTCGAAATTGCTGTTGGCATTGTTAACCTGATTATCTAATCACACCCTCGAATACCTTCAAGCTTTTTTTTTCGCAAACTATTGCATATGGAAAAAAAAAAGTGTAACACACCGTCTATATATATACGATCCTTCCACACACGTACACAATATAATTACACCTACTATTCTTCAGCACGTACGGTATCCCTCGAAATTACACCTATAAGTTTTCTCAACCGAGTAAAGTGAACGCTCCAGAAAAATAAAAAAAAAAAATAGTTAAACGATAACGTTGCTTTTTTCGCAGGTGGCAACAGCAGCGGAGGCGTGAGCGAGGCATGGCGCTGCGTCGGCGAGGAGATGGAGACAGCAGCGGAGGCACATCGTGCCTGGGGAAGTGCACTCGGCGAGCAGCTTGCCAAACCACTCAGGGTACGTGTTGTCTTTTTTTTTTCTTTCACTTCGTCTTATGTGTCTGTGTCTGTAATTGTCAAGATATACACAGGTGCCGCCGTGTATACTATACTACTGCGATTTCGTAACGCTTTTCCCGTTTCTTCTTACACGCGAACCGATTGCACCTTTTTTTTTTTCCTCCTTTTCTGCTTCTTTTTATACCCGAGTCGATTATGCTGTTACGAGAAGGAAAAAGAAAACGACGCGGTTTTCTTTTTCTTCATTTTTTTTTTCTACAATTACACATCTGCAGCGTGCGTTGTGGACCATCCCGAAGAAAATTACTCGTAGTGGGTTGTTTATGCCGAACGGCGTGTTGGCGAATGTCGGGCGCGAAAACAAAAAAAAAATTGCTTTTTCACCGCTATTATCGTTATTGTTCTTCTCGTGGAATTCCTAGCGCTAAACAAGACGTTGCCTCGAAAGAAAGAGAGAGGAGACACTTATGGATCCCAGGCTTTCGACAGCCAATAAAGATGCGATGTTTATTTCGGTATTGCTTGAATTCTTCGTTTCGAAGTAACTACGTGTTATGTGCAAGTAAAACAAGCTGTTGAAGTAATTTTTTTTTTTTCATTCGATGTTCAGCATACCGTTGCAAACAAAATTTTTTCTTCATAGTCCTTGCGGATACATTATTTCTAAACAAAATTTTTTTTTTTAATTTTAGGTGGGCGTCGCTGAAGTACAAGGGCGAACTCGCAAATCCATCGAGAACTCGGTGGACAAAGCCTCGAAATCCCTGCAAGAGTGGCGCACAGTGGCAGCGAAAACGAAGAAACAGAGCTTCGCGTGCGCTCGGGAGAACGAGCGACTGCAAGATCTCGCGAGACTTCAATCTCTCAGTCAGTCGCATCATCAGCAGCAGCATCAGAACAACAACAAATTGGCGAGTAACGGGCATCATCACCACGTTAGCGAGAAAGAGGCGACGAAGCTCGAATCGCGACGACGAAAAGCCGAAGAGGCAGCGAGACGTGCCGACAATGAATTTTATACGGTCACGGTGAGAGCCGAACGTGCTCGTCTCGAGTACGAGTGCACGGTGAGAAAAGCTGCCAAACAGATGGAATTGCTCGAGGAGGAGAGGCTCAGCGCGTTGAAGGATTTCGCTAATGTTTATCTGGCGCATCTGCAAGCTCTCGCACCGAAACTTCAACAGGTTTGTGTATATGGATGACACGTAGGTTGTTGATGGATATATGATTGAATTGTCAAACGTTAAAAAAATTAATGATGTTTTCTTTTGCAAATGAAAACTATAACCGTACAAATACACATAACTACGAATTCCTACACTTTTTTTCTTCGGTAACTAAACACTTAAGAAGTCAAGTTTGACAAGGCAATATCGTACTGCGATTCATAGCAATAGATCAAACGTACACTTAACTTTGATTGCGATCGTAAAACAAGAGAAAATAACCGAGAGAGAGAGAGACGGAATTTATACTCGTTTTGCTAATAAACGCTCTCTTACTGTTTTGCCAGTAATAAAGCTTCAAGAGAGAGAGAGGAGGGAATCACTGTTACCGTTAACCAGCATTTATTTAGGCGACCGATTGGAAATAACTTAACGCTCGGCCTGAATTTTAGCTGCAGCCTTGAACTAAAAAATTTTCCTCGACCGTTATACATTTATTTCTTTCTTTTCTTTTTTATTCGTTAAAAACGTTCGACGATCCGTATATATACATAAATTTTATGCAAGAAACGATTTGCCAAATAGACACGTAAATTCGTCGCTTAATTAACGGATATCATCTCTCGAAGCTTTTACACACGCTCGATTCGGGGTAATATAAGCAAACATATCATACTTTCGTTCTACTTTCTTTTGGGTTGTATAGTACAATTTATCACCGGTCGTTAATTATCCGTCTGGTTTATTAAAAGCCGCGCACGATTCAAGGTCACGTCATATCGTCGAGCGTGTCTGTAATAGACACTGTTGCTTTTTTTTTTTTTTCTAAGCGGTGAAATCGAATAATCAAATTTTACGATTACCGGTTACGATCGTTATTTTTGCATCGGTAGTGTTTATAAATACATAAGACGAGAAAAAACATTGTACGAAGTGGAAGCCGAGTTTAACGAAGTAATTTCAATCTCGTAGATGAACAATAAAAAAAAAAAACCATGCGAAACTTTTACCCAACAGAGCGTGGACAGGCTATCCCAACCGATCCGCAGTTGCAGCGTATCGCAAGACGTGGAAATTCTGAAGAATCTTATCCGAAGAATAGACAGTGGCGACACATCAAGTACCGAGCAGCTTTTACCTGATTTCTACGCTGAACATGTAACATTAGCGATGAATCGCGAGAGACGCAAACAGGCGCTCGTGCGAGTGTTACATCTCATCCGACAAGATCTCGAACGCGAGAGGCGAGGTCGCGAAGGATTGGAGACTCTACATCGAGCTTTCATCAAAACTCCGGCTTTCGCCGCCGACGAGAGCACGCAGAATGTCACTGATAAGCTGCTGCATGTGAGTCGAATATTTATTGTAAAAAATGAGGTTTTGTAATAAACTCGATTTGTAAATGTTATGTATCGACTGTTTTTCCGTTCGCATTCCTGCAAAGTTCGATAATAAAATATTCACCGTTAGCTGCAATCGCGAATTATAAAATTCTACGAACGAGATATTAGCAAATCGTATACTCTTCGTTCGAAACGTTAATTTCTTCTCTTATCTTTCAGATGCGTTCGATGCTAACGTATTTGGAAGCCGCAAGGTACAAAGTGAGCGGTGCACTCTCGGAGCTGGAAGGTGGCAAGAAGAGTAAACATCCTCTGGCCGAGCACATCCTGGTATCGAGAGATAAGCAAGGACTGCAACAAAGTGTTCTCAAGGTGACAATTTTTTTTTTATCTTCACCTATCTTGCTACTTTTACTTCTCAATGGATTTGGCACCTGACTGAACATATTTTACTTTTTTTTTCGATTGAGTTGTGATGTAATTCAGTGAATGTTTTTGCGTTTATAAAAACTGGTTCGATAAAAATGCGGCAATTTCTTTACTAGGTCAATTTCAAATTACATTGCGTACCGTACCTGCTCGTTGAGTAATGTCGCTCTCGTTTCGTCATTTGAAAAATCGAACAACGAGATATAATCGAGGTGTTTCAATTACAGGTGCCGTCGTGGGCAAAGAACGAGTCGTTCGAGTACCAGGACGCATCGGACGGTGAACTCGAGGTACTACACCTGTCGAAATCCAACGAAGCCGAGCATCAGCGCGACTGGGCCGATCGAACGGCCGGAGATGGAAATTCCGAAAATCAACCCGACGAGGAAGACTTCAGCGATTTCGACGAGTTCAGCAGCAATTCCGAGGACAACAACAATCAGGATTGCATCGACGCGACCGAAGTGAGCAGCGCCAAAGCCGACGATGGTTTGGAAAGGTGTCGGGCCATTTATCAGTATTCGGCGAACCTCAACGACGAGCTCAGCCTCAGTCCTGGCGATCTTATCACGGTGCACGAGAAGCAAGCCGACGGTTGGTGGATCGGCGAGTGCAGGGGTCGTACCGGTATTTTCCCCGCTACTTACGTCCAAGTCATTCATTAGATTTAACGTTTACGGATCCTTTTTATTTTTCTTTGATAAGAAAAATCGCATTTTTTTTTTGAAAAATTTTAGTGTTCATATGGAAGCGTTGCGGTTTGGTTCAATTTTCACTTTTTGTAAATATATCATTGCGTAGTGTGTACGAGCGTTACTTACGATACTTAATTATTCACGAGAGAAATGTCGTTTAAGACTTGAAAGAAAAAAAAAACATACTTTTAAACTGTCGTAGAAGAGAGCAGCTTACGATGCTAAAACTTAGTCACCTGTAAAGTTCTTAAGCATATATAGTTGATTGTCACTGCATACGCATTTAACTTTGTAAAACATTGAAATATTTTATCGCGAAGCCTTACGGAACTAAACAAAAAAAGTGCCACGGTGAGGTGAAAAAAAAAAAACAATGTACCGTGAATATTCAAGACGTATAACTGAAGTAAATGAAGTGTTCTTCGGATGCCTTAAAATCTGAGATATATTATATCGTTGATATACTTATCGTAGCGTCTATATCGCGAATTAGAGATTTTTTGAATGCGACTCATGAAAATTCTTTTCTATAAAAAATATTCAAGAAATCGATTGAATGAATATAGCGCAATAAAGAGTATTAAAAACGTAACATTTTTAAGCTACAGGATTCTGGAATTCTTTACAAAATAATCTTCCTGTGTGTTAATCTTTGATAGATTGTTTACACGTTTTACATCGTAAAATGATATCGTATAAACGTAATTACATCGTTTGCATTTTTTTATGTATGTTTCAAAACGTTATTACCGTCAACATGCCGTGCATTTTATATACGAGTTTTTTTTTAGAATTTAAATGTAACGCGTTACGCGAGTTTTTACATTTTTTGATACTACTGCAAATTCAAAAGATTGAGTGAACAACGCCAAATCTATACGTTTTATGAAAAGAAAAATAATAAAATAAAACTGTTTTCTAAACAGAATGTTACGTTTAAATAGACTGACAAAAAACTTATGAAGTTCATTAAGTTGAATATTCTACTGGAATCCTATCTTAAATTACGAGGGTCATACTAATTTTTAAAATAGAAATATCTTTAATCTTGTTTGCACACTTGATATTTTTTTTTTGGAACCGAATGATTTGTCACTGTACATATTGTGAATTTCTTAAGCGATTAAATATTTTGTAAATAGTACATATCGGTCATATTGTTTTATCGATTATTTAATTACGATTTATATTAGAATAGAGAATATCAATAAAGCAAAATCTTATAATCTATTTTCCTCATTTATTTGAATAAGAAACCTTTATTCTGCTTTTGTTCTTTCATTAAGAAATTGATGTTTTATTGATTTCATCGTAGCATGTTATATGTTGCACGTATAAAATTCACAAAGAATAACTTATTGAAGTATAAGAGTGATAAAATAGACGTTAATTAGTTTCAACAACGGAAATTTAGTATAAAATCGAATCATAAAAAGTTACGGATCGCCGAGTGGAACGATCTTCTTCGCTAATCGTGCCAATGGATTTTTCGAAGAATAAACTTGATACACCTCCTGTTCGTTGTGAGCACCTGTAATACAAATGACAAACGTGTAAAAAATTGTAGAAAAAAAAATGAATTTCCAGTTGTCGCATATGTTCACTTACCGCAGAAAGGTGATTCTTCGCGAGTGGGCACGAAAAATACGCCAGAATTTTCTGGATAATGCTCCGCTGCGTTTAATCCCATCTCCGTGCAATAACCGTTGCCACATTTCTCCTTCGACAACTTGACTATTTCTTTGGATTTTTTGTCCCACTTGTAACCGACAAAAGTACAATTGCCAGCGGCAAAATCTACCAATGATTCGATCAAGAAATCGTGCGATCTTCCGTGACTGCATATAGCCTCTTTGATGACTGAAACAATCAACGACGAAAATCAGTTAGAAAGACAAATTTTAATTTTATTTTTATATACAGTATTGATACTCACTGTCAGAAGGTAGCAACAAAAACTTCCAGAACGACGGGTCAATTTTGCCGCAACCCGGTTGAGTCTGACCGCCATTAGGATAGAAATCGGCAAAACCTGCAAAAAAAAAGAAAAAGAAAATATCGTTCAAGGATATTCAGAAATCGAACTTGTTTCGTTGTCAATAACAAAGATTTAAAAAAAAACCGCATAAAATTACCTAATTTGTCCGGAAGACCGAGTCCAAGGAAAAGAATGTGTCGAGCGTTGGTGTGAATAACGTCGACGAAAGGTGCATCGTTCTGATCGAGTTTGAGCTTCAAGTCGGCCTCCGAGAAGCAAGGTTGAGCGGGGTCAAGTCCAGTTATCCTTGACACGACCCATCTGTCGTTATTATTCCTCTGGCTCTCGGCGATGAGATAAGCCGCGTGAGCGCAAATGTGAGAGCCCAAACTGTGACCGATGAAGTATAACGTGCCCCATTCTTTGATGTCAGGTGTGTTGGGTGACGCTTGCGCCAAAGCGCGTACCTTGGCGAACAACCTGCGAATGTGTTGCAATCGAGACGTTAATACGGCAATGAACATAATGCGAGCTAATCGAATAATGGAAATTTTTTTTTTTAAAGTCTCGGTTGGAAAGGAGTCTGCGCTGGTTGCGAAACTCGATGTCGTTGTTATTGTTGGGTTTTTTTAACGATTTGCCGAAAATTCTCGATATTCATAAGGAAAATAATGTATTTTGGGAATTTTTTTGAAATTATTATACGTTCTGTTTGACCACAGCTATACTTCCTTGAATCAGATATAAATTACCGCTTAATTAATTATGTTTTGTATAGCTTAGTTAGTGTGCGACATGAGATTTTTATACCACTGCTGAATGTAAACTAAGATTTTCTCTTCCATCAAAAAATATTAGAATTGAAAGTCACAAAGAAATTAATTGTATTTAAAAAAAAATAACTTGTTGTATTAATATTTTAAAATAGCATACACTTCAAATTTTTCAAATAAATTTTTTCTATTTTGGGAAGAACTAAATGTCAGCATTGGTTTGGCTGTTGTCATGAGCATCGTGCTTAATTTGGAACTTATTTCCATTAGAGTACAATCATATTCGTTAGCCAACTTGATTTGCTTACAAAACTATTATATTAGCGTACCTAGCTTCCATTACCATTTTCTGATTTCGTAACCATAAAATTTTCCACTCGCTCGTTACTTAGCGAGTTTTCATTTAATCTGGATAGCGTGAAAAATATCTGCCAACGAGTAATTTCTGTCGCTTCGGATATTTAATAACTCATTCAGAAAAATGAAAAAAAAATATCATATCTTGGTCAATTTTATATAATGGAGCAGCATAAATTAACGTATTTTAATTTTTTTTAACAAGAATGTTTTGAATAATACATTACTTGGCGATTTGTAGACCAACGATTCTCGTGCTGATTGCTGCTGAGTAATAATTCCACACGTTGCTTCCTTTTTGCCAATCTACGAGCACCACATTAATGTCATCCTATAAAAACAATAACATCTCGCATTTATTGACGTTCTTATTCGTACAATTTGAAGATATTTTCTTCAAAGTGCTCACCAGTTTCAAAAAAGCATCCTTCAACTCCTTCAGCCAGTCGTCTCGTCCAGTAGCCATGAAACCATGCGAAATAACTACAGTCGGACGTCTCACGTCGAAATTGGTATTTTGCAAAGTGAAATTGTCAATTCGAACAGTGGTCAATTCGTGCTTCGCTGGGGTCGCTATGTAAAATCGCACATCTTCGGCTTTGGTCGACTGCGTGAAGATTTTTTCAACGGCATTCGCAAAAGCTGCGATCGGCAAACCAAAGCAATTCAGCGACACGTTGTTT
The DNA here is from genome assembly GCA_035047105.1 of Galeopsomyia nigrocyanea. Lineage (NCBI taxonomy): Eukaryota > Metazoa > Arthropoda > Insecta > Hymenoptera > Eulophidae > Galeopsomyia > Galeopsomyia nigrocyanea. The sequence continues at coordinate 9,294 of JAWWMK010032424.1, forward strand.
TTCAAAAAAACAGCAGTCGTTGAGACCAATTCGGTGAGATTCTTCACACCGGCAAGAGGGTCGGGAATTTTTTCGGCTATTCCGTTGAAGGCATCCAGAGGATCTGGTATTTTTTGCTCGATTTTTTTACTGACATTTTTTGCCGTGCCAAGTGGATCTGTTATTTTCGATTTTAAAGGATCTATCTTTGGTAGTCTCAGAGCATGAGACTCGATGAAAAATACACTTAAAAGTAAAATTGTAAAGATTGCTCCTTTTAGAAAAAACATTTTTACTCTAAAAAAAATACCACTTGAATGTATCTATCGAACTTTCAACAACACCATAAAACGGTGATGTTTGCCTTTCACAATCTCCCCTCGAACTGAAGAAGAAATACTGGCGATGGTTAGTATAGCGAAAAATCGGATGAGAGGGGGAATATCTTTTCGAAGTGGCCGACCTTCATTTAATTATAAATCGTACAACCGGTACACTTGTGCTTATAAAACGCTTAATTAATTATTACTCTTGTGATAATATAGCAATCTCATAAATCTGCACAACTACTTCAGGTTCAAGTTCAGAATGTTTTTTTACGTAATTACAGATAATTTTTATTTGAGATTCTCGAGAAACTGAAAGCTTCCGCGATAAGTATTTAAATTTATTCAAATGTACTACGATGTATAATCGTCAACGAATCAAAAAAGATGCTTTGACTTGAACTTCACGTTTAAATTTTCAAAGGATTGTCTAAATATGTTTGAATTCATTACACACATCTCCGATTTTTTTATTCAAGAAATGGTATAAACAAAAGTAACAAAACGTAGCAATGCATCAATATTTCTACTTTGTTTTAGATGAAGATAACCTAAAATTATTTTGTTATAAAGCTTCCAAAAATTTATGCGCGTGATTATTATCAAATCAGCCCAATAATTTATTCACTTCCGTCATCGGAGCCAACATCAACTTATTCACCAAACCCGTCAGTGGATCATTCATGAACTGATCGCTACGAAGTTGTTTTTCTATTACTGCTCTATGTTCCTTGGTGATTTCTAGATAGCAAAAAATAAACAAGCTTCCGTGAGTTATCACACAATCTTCATCGTATTTCGTATTTCTTTCGCGACCACAAAGATCGAGATGTAATAAAGTATGTATGAGAAAGAGAAAACAAACAAACCGCAAAAGTTAGGGTTATCCCCAGTTGGAACGAAGTATATTCCATCGTTGTCTGGATTATTATACTTAATGGCATTGATGCCCATTTCAGGGCAAACGCCGTCGCATTTCTCCTTCAGAAGTTTCTTCAAGTTTTCATACTTTTGATTCCATTTTCGGCCTTTATAAGTGCAAGCTCCCGAAAATGTGGCCTCTATCGAGTCAGTGAAAAATTCGTGGGATCGACCGTGACTACATATAGTAGTTTTGATTACTGGTAACACAGAAAAAATTGAAAATATTATCATTACTCACAATAATGAGCAACAAAACAAATATTTCTTATTATGTCAAGTAATTATTCAATACATTTTATCTTTGTTCACGGAAAGTACAACATTATAGGAAAATTGTACTATTCACGTTGGATAATTAGATCAAATAATCAACTCACTGTTTACAGGTAACATGAAGGACTGCCAAAATGAAGTATTTATATTATCACATCCAATTTGTATTTGCCCACCATTTGGATAAAAATCATCATTGCCTAAATACAAAAAAGCAAATGAATGTATGCACGTAACAAGTTTTTTTTAAATAAATATTTACCTAATTGATCAGGCAGACCTAAACCGAAAAACATTAACTGCCGACCATTACTATGTATCACATCAACATATTCTGCATCGTCTTTGTCGAGCTTCAATGACGGATCAGCCGACTTAAAGCATGGTTGAGCTGGGTCGAGTCCACTGATTCGATGAACAATCCATTTTACATCATCATCTTTGTCAAGTTGTTGGATTTGATATGATGCATGAGCGGATATGTGAGCACCCAAACTATGACCGACGAAATGTAATTTGCCGAAGCTTCCGGACGATGATGAATTTGTACGTTGACCCTTTTGCTTAATTTTGTATAATAAGCTATAACGGAAGTCAATTTCATTTGAGTTACATTATATTTTTTTTAAATAACAAAAATATGTAATAATCAAATAATATGCATTACTTGGCAATTTGCGAGCCGACGATTCTCGTACTTATAGAAGCTTCAAAATAATTCCAAGTGTTACACCCTTCCTGCCAATCAACTACGATCACGTTAAGGTCATCCTATAAAAAAATAAAATTTTCTGGAAATCTGCACAACCGAGTGGAGTATGTACATTTGATGCTGATTGTTATTGTGTACAGTATTAAATTGAGTCTTGCAAGAAGATTATTATTCCAAAAGACTACTACTGAGTCTAAAAGTGAGTATAATACGTACCATTTGCAAAAAGGCAGTTGCCATTTTCTTTATCCAATCTTCAGTTCCGCTAGACATAAAACCGTGCGAAATGATCACAGTTTGACGTTCGGTAGAAAAATTGATTTTTGACAGATCAAAATCTTTAGACTTTGCCAGCACTGTTACAGTTTTCTCTTGATCTCGCGAGTAGAAATAAAAACGTACATCATTCGCTTTTGTAGTTCGCGTAAATAACTTTTCCAAAAATTTATCGAACAGTTGGACAGGAATTCCAAAGCAATTCAGAGTGACACCATTTTTAACGAATTCGGTTATGGAATTGTTAGTTACTTTGTCCTTAATTGTAGCAATAATTTGGTTATTTTCTATGAAAGAATTAGCGTTATTTTTCAGCTTATTGAGTATGGAATGTGATTTAACACTGATTATAATTAAGTTTATGACAAGCAAGTAAAAAATCTGTTTCGACATTATGTTTCGATTGTTTACTATTGAGTAAAATTTATTATTCTTCGTTATTCAAAGAAGTTTCTAACACATACCAAACGCAAAAAAGTCTGTCAAACCCAGAATGCAGATAACGCTCAAACATAGAATTACGATTTGCAGAACTTAACGAACGTGACACTACTATACTAAAAAGCTCCCGTCACTTCCTTATATTTATTCCTTATCTCTTTTGTCTCAATAAATTTAAAGGAATGTATTCTGTATATTCAAGTGTGCACAAATGGTTAGATCAATGGTCAATTGTAGCCAATGTGTCATAACTCATTACTTATTGTCTTGACTGTATGTCACTGTGTAGCTGATGATTTTAGAAAAAAAATGTACCCGTGTTGTAGATGAATGAAAAAAATTCCATTCCAAAAAATTATTATATCATCCGACATTTCTTATCAATGTTCAATTTTCATTTCTATGCTCTATTAAATAGATTAAGATGTAATTAAAATGCAGCAAGTAATGACCAATTGTGCAACACAATTATACGCCAATGCGCAACACAACTTTAATATTCAGTTGATTGAAAAATGCAATTCGCAATTAATTATTGCCTAACTTCTCATTTTATATCTTTTGGCACTCTTTTACTATTTAATATAAATAAAAATATGAAAACATCAAATTAAAAATTAGAAAAAAGTGTATCTACTCGACAGTAAAGAAATCATTATCAAGCTTTAAAGAAATCACTTTTGGCACTCTTTTACTATTTAATATAAATAAAAATATGAAAACATCAAATTAAAAATTAGAAAAAAGTGTATCTACTCGACAGTAAAGAAATCATTATCAAGCTTTAAAGAAATCACTTTTTGCAAAGATATTAGGAAGGTAACAAGTTTGATTTGTTTACAATAATAATTAAAGAGTGCGTAATAACATAGTGGACAGCAAGTGGAGAAGAATTGTAAGTTTCCAGTAGGAGCTATTCCTGAAGAAAAATACGTTCTTGTATGAACAAGTGTGTCAAGTGAAACGGGTTAATATATGCTACAGTGTATTTCCGAGTAAGTGGGAGTTTCAAAATCAAGCGTCCAAAGAATATTGAAAAATGAGCTTGACATTTCTCAGTGAGAACCAAACAAGCTGCACAATATTTGCTTCGATCACGAGTTTACTTTTGCAATCTAAGAGCCATCAAATAATTACTTTGGCTCTTAATTGAGAGTATCAAAGAAAAAATAACGAATGGGTTAATATCAGGATTAATTATCAAAGAAGAATCGAAAATTGGAATTTAAATGAAAAAGCTACAGCTTTTACAAAAAACAAGCCATGGCTCATAATTGTGATATAGCATGGTTACTATTAGAAAATTTGACAAAATGAAGGGGGTAAGTCATATTATGCAATAATCTTATTTTGACAACACAAAACTTACAATGAATTTTAATCAATAAAATATTTTTAAACGTATCATATTTAATCAAGAAA